>CM075855.1:3217250-3234750 GCA_037975125.1 Latrodectus hesperus
CATGCGTAGTGTAAAATGCCTTAACCGTAGATAACTAATTTATAACTTTTTTTTTATAATTTGCTGTGCTCTCCACGGTCTTGGGACAATTCTAAGACACATTGACCTAAAATGCGCTATCCTGCTGCTAGGATATCGTGATCTCAAGAATATTATTCTTCATTTAAGACAGATCACTTTTTGCTAGGTTTTTTAAGTCCTTTCTACGCATGCGTCAGGTTCTGTTCATAACATTGCAATTTCCCCAAATTGTAGTCTATTATTCAACTGCGTAGTAATTATTCCTCTGAAATTTAAAAATATTTTTATAGTACAAGAAGGTGTGAAGACACCAAACTTTTTGAATTAATTATAATTTGTAAATATAATAATAATAATAATAAAAAAATTATAATTTGAATTTTATTTATTTTTTTTCATGATTTTTATTTATATGAAGGTACGAAAAAAAAATTTTCCTTTCATTGCTGACAAATTTTTTATCCAAAATAGGTAAATGATATTTCTATTCATTACTATTAATGATACTGTTCTTAAGAAAGTAAAAAACTGTAATACGCGCGCGTTAATATTAGTTTCTTTAACTTACTTTGGTAAACCTAATAAAATCAGTGTTTATTCATTAGTTTATTTCTTTATAAAAGTATTTTAAATTAACCTATTTATCATTTATTTATTACTATCCTATTATCCTATTTTAGTAGAATATTAATTACCCTATTCTTTATGTTTATAAAAATCCATAGTTAAAATTTTATTTTTATGAGTCCTATAGGCTTAGATGGTTATGGCTTTCTTTCTTGTTATTAGAAAGTAGCGAATTAGAATTCTGAATGAACCATTGTGCTTATAATTGGTGGCTTTGCAACCTAAAACTGTCGTGTTGACAATGTCTTCCATGTCAAATGATACGTCTGGGGTGGTAGGCCACATCTTAGGCTTTTCTGATTGATCCCTGCTTCTAAATTATGAAGCCCCACCTACTCTAGAGGTTCACGATGGCGCACACTGACTGGATGCCCACCATATAAGGTGACATTACTTAAACCCCTTTGAGTGCTGAAAAGATGGAAAAGGAGCCTAGTAGCCGGGCGTCTTAACAAATATCAAATATTTTGATTTTATTTGTAATTTTCCTTTAATTTTTGTTATAATTTTTCCTTAATTTACTATAAAAATCAGAATAAAAATTCTAATTACGTAACAACTTATAGTTACAAAATTATTGAAATTTCAATTATATTTTCATTTGTAGAGTTCGATTTTATAAAAATGACAAAATGATATGACCGTAGTTACTTTTCCTGAGAATGTGGAATAGAGAGAGACAGTTAAGCATCAATTTGATTCTTTTAATGAAAAATCGATAAAAAGTACTTAATCTATATTTATAATTATTGTGATTCATAAATAAATTAAAAAATTTCCAAATTATTACAACTAATAGAAAGAAAAAGCATTTAAAACTAAGCATGAGTAAATAATAATTTATAAATTATTTTGTAAAAATGTAGAGGGAAAACATTCAAATTAGGGCACACGGATAGAGTGATGCATAGTTTTATGAGAAAAACCGCAGGATTAATAATAATGTTAATTATCCGAATTGTTTTTATCAATATAAATATTAATTTGCATAAACCTGTGGTAAAAGTTAAATTAAATTAACCTAAATATTTAAGCTGAATAACTAACTCCTTAAAAGTTATATACTTAATTTTTCAAAAAATGAGCTTCAACATAATCTTTCATATGCCGTGATTCAATATTTGAGTTCGACAGAATCAAAACAGGATAAGTTCATTTTGTCAATTCTATTACTTTTAATAGAATAAACAATACTTTTCTCAGTTCTTAAATTTTTTAGTTGTTGCAAAGCCAACCCTCCCAAAAATTTTTTATATATTTATTTGATCAAATTAATTAATCAAAAATTTTAAAAATATTATATTTAAAAATTAGTTTCGTCAAATTTTGTATTTTGGATTTTGTTGCATTGATTTTTGAGAGAGATACTTAATTTTGTAGTAACTATGTAAAAAATCATAAAGTTAATAACTACTATTAATTTGAAAACTTTTTTATAATATCCTGATATATATTTTACAGAATTCAAATTAAAAAAGCAGTGAAATTTTAAATTTATAAGCATTTGAGAAATTTTTAACAGTAGTTTTCCTTAAAGCTTAAATTATTGCTATACAAACAATAATTACGGTATATATTTGTGCTATGTATCTTTAATATTTACCGTATTATTAAATTTATTTTTAAAGATTTAAATTTTTTATATTTTGAAAAATATTTGAAAGTAAAACATTAATATTGTAGTTTGTTATTTTATGATTATAATTAAAAAAATTCCCTTGATCAACAATTCTACAAAAGGAAGAATGGCCATCAGAATGAATTCATTTAAAATTAGAGGGTCTATTCTTTTTTTAAATATTTACAGTTAAATTATGTTAGTTACTTTGAAACTTTTAATTCTGTAATAGTGTGAATGTTTATATATTCGATCGATTTCAGAAATAAGTAGCTAATATTTTTTAAAGTTTCTTTTAAATGAAATAAGGAAAAAAAATTAATTTTTTTTTATAAAAAAGGGGACTTATGCATATAATTAAAATAAATATTTTTATTATAGTAAGTTACGTTTATATAAAATTATTTTGTTTAATAGAACTAAAAAATTTGTATTAATATGGGATACTTACAAATCTTTTTAAATATTTTTAAAAATAAAATTATTCTTTTGTTCTAGTAATGAACAAAATTAATTTGCATTCCTTTCACAAAAATCGACAATTTTCTCATTTTTCAAAAAATAAAATAAAAAATGTTTGTGACTTTTTTGAAAATGAGAAAATTTTCTACACTGAGATCTTTATAAGTGAAATTGTTTTAAAAATGTATTTTCAGCTTAAAATACACTAAAGTACAGTAAAATAAGTCAGATTTTCTACATTACTTGGTTGGTTGATTTATATATTTCCTTTTAATAACTTATTTTAAGTAGTTTATTTTATTCACGTTACATAAAATTAAAAAAAAAATTATGAGTATAATGAATAAACTAACAAATTAAAATACTTTGAAAAATTATAATGGTATGTATATTGTTGTAGCGATATTTAAAGTAAATGTGTTTTCATTACAACGGAATTGACAATTTCCTTACTTATAAAAAAGTTATAGAGAGATGTTATATCCCAGTAGTATGGACCTAAATAAGTGAAATAATTTTTAAAAATGCGTTTTCCACACAAAATATTGTTAATGCAATAAAACTAATTCGTTTCTTTTTAATTTCATATAAATAATCTTCAAAATAAAAGTTCCTTTTCAGAACTGTCTGAAGACAGGAAACTATATTTTAAGATTCTATAGTGTTTTTCTTAAATTAATAGTCTTCCTCTGTAGTTTTAAATAAGCTATTGATAATGTTAATTTTTGGATCTCTTATTATTTCAATTAAGTTGTTAGATAAATTTGATTTATTAATATTTTACGAAACTAATTGAAAAAGTTGTCACCTGGAAAATAAAAATTCATTTCAATATAGTTTGTGTATTTTTATGTGAATGTTCTAACATTGATAAAAAATCAACACACAAATATTGATAAATTATTATTAATAAATAACATTCATTGTCAAATAAATTAAAATATACATGATGCATTCTTTCCGAAATATCTACTAAATGAAATATAATGATGCAAATCTTTCTCACGAATTTTAAAAATGACGTTTAAAAAGAATGTGAGAATTTCATTATATAATAATACAGGCGACACATTGTTGTTTTTTATAAATTGTAAAAACGAATCGTTATTTTTTAAAATTTTCATTTCTATATATGAATGGTGTCGCCATCTGCTAACGATTTCTAGAAACTCTAACGATGGTTGGAGAAGTTTATGTTGTTATAACGAAGATGTTACTTCATCAATTATATCACTTTGTATCGAATTTGCTTTAGCTTTTCGTTTGGAGGGAGTTTGCTTTTTAGCAGACGATCGTGAGACATGGGTTTTTTGGGGCCGATCACATGGCTCAACATCTCTTCTATATTGACAGTCAATGCTGCCATCTATCGGTACTACTCCTAAGCAGTTTGGACAGTGTTCCAGTTGCGGCTGTGCAGTAGATATTTTTCTCTCTTGAGCCAGCTTTCGAACTTCCTGACTGACACTTGACGATTCTTGTGTGTTGATTAAATTATTTTCGAATTCGCTCAGCATCAGATATTTTTCTTCTTTATTGCAAGATGTAATGCAATCGTCGATATAATCATCGAAAATATTTTCCATTACGACTTCTTCTGAGATGCAGGTCAGCTCTTGGCGATGAAGCATTTCTGTGGCAATCTTATGTTTGGCGAGTAATCTGGCGTTTGCCAATTCCAATTCTTGCAGAGTCATACGCCTATTTAAATAAGCTCTTCTTTCGGCACATTCACTCTCATTAGGTTCATAACTTGAGCTCATGGCGTTGCTCTTTTGACGTTTGACATTACGTTTGTGAACATCTATGAAAAACAACAAAAGACCTCCAACAAATATGCAAACGACGGCGAAATAAAATCCTACTTTGCTTTCATTAGTGTGGTTGAAATAGCCTGTAATGAAGTAGCAAAATTAGTTTATATTGGTAAGGAGAATAACGTTATTACTAAATAATTCCTTGATACGAAATATTTGAAAATTTTACAAAATATGAGGAAATACGTAAATAATTTAATAATATATTGCACAGAAAGATATAATCAAATAATTTTCTTTTGTTAACAATTTTAGGTATATATATCCATTTTTTATTAATATAATAAGATTAAAATATAATAAGACTTAATATATAAGCAAGTTTTAACCAATAAAATGGTAAAGTAAAAAAAGCATTATGCTTTAAATATACATATTTCATTTTATGTTAATTAATTTAAGAACAAAGACTTTAATTAGATATTATTATAAAATATGCAGAAAATACTTTATGTAAATTATAAATGAATTTTCAAAAATCTAATTTAAGCTATACAATAATCAGCAGCATTTAATTTCTGAATTTTTTAAAATTTTAGCATTTAAATATTCGTTCCATAATTTTTTTTCATGCTAGATGCACTGGTAGTAATAATAATTTTACAATGCTTGTTTTACCTAAATAGCACTTTTAAATGATAGTTTATTATTGTGTTTGCAAATAGAGTATTATTATATTTACATGATTTTCCGTTTTACATTTCAAAACAGGCACATAAAAACTTAATTGAAGGATATTTTATCCAACATCAAAAAATTTCTGGTTTGACACATTTCATAAAGAGTGTAATATAAGAATATACTTAATATGATTAATTCAATGTTAAATATTTAGTCTTTGCATATGGCTCAAAAAAATTGCATTGATTTCAGATAAATCTTTTTTTTTTAATTTTTATTTTATTCAAACATTTTGCTTTGGAAGAAGGAAAAATAGCAAATATAACAGAAAAACAAATTTTGAAAAAATTTGAGAAAAACAAATATAACAGAAAAACAAATTTTGAGAAAAAATTTTCTAGTTTCATAAATTATTTGATCGATAGAAGAATTAGATAAAGCAAGAAATTACTTACTAATTACTTTTTCTGCATGCAAAATTTTAAAAAATAGTACCTTAAACGAGGTCAAGAAACTTTTTTTCCATCAATGAAATAATAAAACCTGAATGATTCGAAATTTTTAGATTTAAAAAAGTGTCATATTTGTATTGATGTTTTAAAAGTTTTTCATAAAGTATAAATTCAGCGAATAATCTTTACTTCAATTTCTAGACAATTGAAATATATTCATTATAATCGTGTTGAATCAATAAGCACTTTTTCTATTTTAAAAATAGTTTGGGACAGAGAAAATATCAAATTTAAATAAGGGTTGTATGTGTTTCATTTAACTGCTTTCTTCAGTTTGGTGAAAATAGAATTAATGAAGAAAAATTGTGTGTAGTGTTGTTTTTAAGGAAATCATGTATCTCAAATATAAAATTGAAATTTAGCAATCAAATGATTTTCCTGGCTAAATAAAATAAAATATACAAGTCATATTTTGACAAAATAGTTTAAAATTTTAAAACAAAAGAACGAGACTTAAAAAGATTCAGATTAGAATTGAAATTTAAAAGAGAGTTTTTATTTTACAAATGATACTGCATTCATTGTCCATTTTCTTACACCGAAATTTTACAAATACAACTGACAGCAGATGAAAAAACTCTAAACTCTACAAATAATGCTCTTAAGATAGTTTAAGGAAACATCAGGATATTTCAGAAAAGAAATTATTGTTATGTGTGACCTATTCTTATATAACCTTCCAGAAATAAACTAAGAAAAATTTCTAATACCTATCGATTTTATTTATTCCTATTGGATATTTGAAAAATGACAAATTAACTCTCACAACTCCTGGGTCCTGAGCAGCTACCAGGCGCGTCGGTAGGCGGTGGATCACCGAACGTCCTGTAGGAATGACAGGATAGCCTTGAATATAGAATCAGAGGCCGCGAACCAGCTCCCGTAAACCCTGGTGTTATGCGTTCCGTGCCTAGGGCTAATTGGCACCGCGGTATTGGTGTCTTAACGGAGCCTCTAGTTGCCTGGCAAACTTCTAGAGTGATTTGCCTTGCCCAGTATCTCAGGCAATGCTGGGTGGACTTATATTACCTGAGCTTATAAATTGTTATCTTGTGGCTGAAAAGACACAAGAAATAACAATCCTTTCTGCATCTACAGGTGATGCCTCTGAAGTTGACCTTGCTGAAAAAGACAAGTGAACTCAGAGGCTGTCTTGTAAAGGGGCAGTAATGAATCCTTCACTTGAGGTAGAAATGACCTCCAAACCATCTTCTGGTGAAAGTCAGGAAGCTATCCCTAGTATGACTGACTCTCTGACCAGATGGGACTATTTCAGCAAGACCCTATCTGCTGGAAATGTCATACGCAAGAGGAAACGGCAGAGCATATCATTTATGAATGCGAGGCTCTTGCCCTCCCTAGATTAACCTCTTTAGGCATCATCCATACTAGAGAGTTACACCTAGACTCCATTAAAGGGTTATCGGACTTTAATAATAAAGTGGGAGACCCGAGCAACTGGAACTAGGAAACATTGGGTTTGGAGTTAATGGTACAAAATGTTGATAAAAGCAGAGGTGCCCAATGACATACAAACCCAATTCTAAGAAGAAGAAGAAGAAGAAGAACTCTCACAACTAGAATCAACAAAAGAATTCAGATAGATAAGAAAATGCAAACAATGATTAGCATAAAAAGTTTTATTATTAATTATTTAAAATCAATGTAATTTTTTATTTTTCTTTGAATTTGGTATTAGAGGAAATAATATGAAAAGAAGGCGAAATACTTTAGCATGAATGTCAAATACACATAGAAAAGTTTTAAGCGTAATTCAAAGCACTGTGTTATCTTCCCAATAGGAAAGCGGTGTAAAATTTTAGTTTTAAAATATTTAAATGAACTTCATTTTTATTAAATGCTCTCAACCAACTAGATGTGATTTGTTATGTTTTTAATTTTACAAACAGTTGGATGATCACTGACAGTTTGACTCTTGTGATGATCTAAAAAGAAATCCTTATAAAATGTTTCTGAGTCACAACATCCGTCTGGGAAAATCAACAAACACTCAAAGCAATTAGAATATTTACTATTTTTTTGTATCTGTGATCTAATGTTATCATTTACTTGTCCAAAACCCAAATTTGTCGCAGAGCTAAAAGTGGCTTCATTTTGTCTCTGAATTTTAGATGTGGATTTGGGTCAAAAATGAAACGATCAGTTGTAGGAAATATAATTAAAATTTCCGTATTGACATATCATATATTTTAAGCGTCCTGACTATATCTTTTTCTTCCATTTTTTAAGCCAGAACCCAATTAAATACATTCCCATGTATTTAATTGGGTTCTTATTATTCTTAGGAGTTCTTTAGATCTCTCTCTCTCTCTCTCTCTCTCTCTCTCTCTCTCTATATATATATATATATATATATATATATATATATATATATATATATATATATATATATATATAACCTTTACTTTTTAATAATAATCAGTTAAATAGTAATAATATCTGAACCTACCTGTTTACAAAAATTTCTGATATTTAGCAAAACCCCACAAGAGATGAAATTAAGAGGTCTATATATCCAAATAAAGGATTCTGTTACTTTATATGCCACTAATCATATGAATAATATTTTTTATATTCTGCATTGTGCTCGAAAATAATCTTTCACTAAAATTCATTTGTATTCTTTAGATACTTTTTTATAAACTGTTCATTTGTTCATAAAAATAGTTTTTGAAGAACTTTTGTCCATGATAAGTTCTTATTTAACTATTTCAAATTAAATAATATGAATTGTTTCATTTGGAATGGTTATTGATATATCGATAGTGTTAAAAATATATCAATAGAAAAAAATTTATTCTTCGTTTTGGCTTAAAATGTGTACTTAAATTTATAAATAAAGCACATTTTAAAGGCTTACATTTGTTTTTTCCTATTTTATGTAAATATATATTTAAATAATTTGTAGAACTAAATTTATGAGAATCAAATCTGCTGCTTGAAATTGATTATAAATATCTTCAATTACAAATGCCTTTGAATTCCCCTTGAAAAAGAATATCATATATCATTTCTTACGATATAAATTTCAAAAAGATAGACTTTTAAATAAAACTGTATAATTTTACCTCCAGATTGAAGGTTAGGTAATTTTTCTTTAAATGAAAAAATTCACCTCTAATACATTCCCTCAAAAGCTAGTATCTTTTCCTTTGACGAGATAAAATTTTTTTGTTAAAATTCGCTACATAAACTTGTATTTTTTTTTTCATTCTCAATCGTAAAATAACAATTGTATACATAAAATAAAAATGCTCTTAATCTTCCCTTCAGAGATGAAATGAAAGTAAAAAAAAAAACAGGAAATGAAAGAAGTCAACATCCGTAACTGAATAATGTGGAACAGAATTAATCTTTCTTCGACTCCGGAAAACTTCATGTATAAGCGTTCTTTCTTGCAGCGAAGTAGATCGATTAGTAGAACCATTTTGAGAGGGAATTCCCCCTGGGATGAAAAGCAGACGACAAGTTCTCAGATACTCAGAACTTTTCTTTGGAGTGGTGTCTCTCCACCAATCACATTACCTTATTGCTATTGCTTTCTACGATCATGGCTTTAGCAGATGACATGCAATTATGAAAGAATATTCTCAATCTTTGTTTCATGCTAAAGTAAGGAAGGAAAAGATATATTAAAATATGGGATTCTTTTAGTTGTGATATTCGAAATTCTAAGGGACCCTTATCTTAGATATAATAAATGGCAATGGATTTTAATTTTCGGAACATTCTGTAGTAAAATAAAATAAATAAACGGTTTAATTTATTTGGGGTGCTAATTTCTTTTATCTTGACATGCTTCCTAATGACTATAATTTAACTATAATTTTTAATAGATATAGAATGAAAATTACAGTGAAAAATTTCGTTCATATATATTATAACTATATAAAAATGTTAATTAAATATGGATATAGAATACACAGATAAAATTTTTAAACACAATTTTTAAATATGGAATGAGAAACTACAGTGAATAAAAATTTATAAATCATTTCACAAATTCTCTTAAGCATTTTTAAACTTTTATTTTTCTCATCTTATTATAATTTTATTAAAGATTATTGTATTAAATCGTTTCCATTAATTTTTTTCAAAACTGTCTTAGTAATAGTTACATTTATAGACTTGGTAATATTAAGAAATTAAAAGTATGTTCACACATAAGGATAAAAAAACATTTACAGAGAGAAATTTTATATTTTGCTGAAATGGTTCCTAGAAAAAATACTTTTACTGCAAACATTTTAAATTATGTTTCTCTCTTTTTGCTATTTATCTCTTTTTCTCTTTTTATGTGAATCAAATAAATACACGACACTTAATTTAATAAATCAAGTCAGTTCATTTTTTTTATAATTCTATTATATACTTTTTATTTGTACTATTATGAATATTATTTCTATGATAACTTATGAATTTACACATTCATTCCTAATGATATGAAAGTGATGGATATTTATATTGATTTAAATTAATATTATAATTTATTCTAATATGCACAAGTATAATTATCCAATACACAAACTCTATATTTCCTATCAAATTATAATAGCATTTTTTGATTTATATAATGAAATTCGGGAGACTTTTGAACTGATATTCACATTTTGGAATAATAAAATATATTAATATAACGTATCTCTCAACTGAAATATATATTTCATGATTTCTATAAAAGTCATAACCTAAACATGTTTCATCATATGTATATTTACAATAAAACATATAAAGTGCATAAAATTTTAGAAGTTTTCGTTTTAATGAAATATATTAATAAATTCATTTACAGAAAATGTATTTCAAATGTATAAAGATAAGATTATAACGCTAAATTACTTTATGAGTAAAAATTATTTGCTCCATAGATCCCATTGTGAATGAATAGCAAAGAAGAGACAGATCGTGTACCTGCATATTTATTACGTAGGAATATTTGAATGGCTAAACTGGAAATTTAAATAAAGGTTTGTATTAGAATTTTACTTTAAAATTAAAACAGAATAAGTATAGTCATAACCTTTTCATAGTATATCTGTAATTTAATAATTGTCTTCTTGTAAATGGGATTATTTTATGCATACTTTGCTTGTTTATATATAAATAATGTCTTATCATTTAATAATATTACAATAATTTTTGTATGAGTTCTTTATTACATTTCTGAAGCATTTCTGACGCTGAATTTCCTACAAAAGAAATAAATTGATTCCTTAAGTAAAAAATATATTTTTGAATCTCTGTCATTATATTTATATTATCTTAAATTCATAAATACATTTATGGCAAGTGATAAAATTTATTTTTTGAATTTTAAATGGTAAAGATTTATTTTAATTTACATGATTGTTGAATTTACAAAATAAATGAAAATTTATTTCTCAACTACAAATATTATTAAGTCGCAGAACCTAAATTCTTGAAAAAATTAAGAAAGAAATAATTAGCATACGAAATGATAACTGCTGAATATTTTGTCAATTTTTATGAAAATACACTTAAGAAGTATATATAATTTTAGCAAAATCTTTTATTAAGTCTTACACTTCTTTTGATATGTGGCATATTTTTATAAAATCTATATTTATATTTAACTTATCTTAATGAAATTTAATGTAAAGTTAACTTTTATTATGTAGTTTGGAAATTTTTAAAATTATTTTAATGAGCAGCTAAACTTATCTACTTAAGTTTGTGAATGAAGCATAATTCTTAAGATTAGTTTATAAGTTAATAATACCCTATTTGGTAACTGACATATATATATATATATATATATATATATATATATATATATATATATATATATATATATATATATATATATATATATATATATATACATAGATTATGGCGATCTAAATGATTAATTGTTAACTATATAACTATGATAAAATGCAGATAAATTTTGTAGTTTCAGTTTCTTTTCAAATTAAAATGATATTTCCTTTGCTGTAATAATAACAAATAGTTCAAAAATTTTATCTTCCATTTAATAACAAAAAACATTATATGCCTATAAAAAAGTATTATATTCAACATCTAAGAAAATAATTAAAATTTGTAAATAAATATTTTAAAATATTTATTTTAATAAAATACATTAAATTTTCTTTTAAATTCTCAATTTCAATGTATTTAAAACTAAGAAAGCTTATTTTTAAAATAAGATTTTTTTTATCATTTTTTAAGTTTTTATTCAAATCTTTCTTTTAAATTGTTGTTCTGAATAAGTATTAATATAACAGTGTTCTCTCATTTCATTAATGTCACAAGGCAAATTCATTTATAAAAGTAAATTAAAATCATCCTAAATTCAAAATCATCCTAAATTCCGTCGTACACTAATTCATATGCTCACATTTTTCTTGTTATTGCTAATTTATTTAATAAATATGCTTAGAAGCTTAAACAGCTTCTTATTTAATTTGAAACTAAAATTTAATTTTAACAATTTAAATAAATGGAGTTATTTCAATTGTAGGAAAATATTGATAACGTAGCCTTCAATTTTAATTCATATATAAATCTTTTTGAAGGAAGAAAACATCAAGTATACAATGTAAATAATTCAATTGCTATAATAATATCTTTTTTTGAAGCATTTTTTAGAATATTTGACATTTAAAGATTCTATTAATGCGTTTCATTTATATTTATTTTGATTTATATTTCATTAAATTTATTTCGTGTCAAAAAAATTTACATACATGAAAAAATTATGAAATTGCATGAAGCACGTCAAATTCTTGAGATTATTAATAACAAAACTGTCTAACTTCAGATTTATTAATTTAAAAATTCTTAGAAATCAGTCAACATTAATTCAAAAAAATTAAATATCGAATTCCTTAAGTTTGAAATGAATTTTTTTTTTATTTTGATGGTTTGTAAACCGCAGGATGAATAACTAAATTTAAGAATAAAATTATTTTATGGCTAAGCATTGTTAATTGTTATACAATCAATTCGACAAATCATTTGAATCAGAGAATTAATTGTTTTAACTAAGGTTGTGTGTGTGACCTCAATGCCTGCCTCGAGCATTCTTATCACTTTGGTTGCTTAGCACAACATTTAACTTTTACTCTAGTACTTAAATTAAAGTTAGTGACTATTTTTTTAGATTATTCATGGGAAATTCGTTACATTATTGCAAATAAAGATTTTAGATTAGTTAAAAATTTTCAGAGTTTTAGCAGTATATGTTTCACTCTTACTTAATATTACGGTATTATTTCAAATTCAATAAAAATATGGAACAAGAATATAAATAAACAGGTGTTTAGATTTCCGATTTTATCTCTACTTCACACGTAAATACATTTAAGAAAATTATTCTTGATTTTAAACCTATATTTTGTTCTTCATTTTGGCACAGATGCCTTATAATCCAGGCCGCCAAATTCTGAGTTTGGCGATTTTTTGGCGGACTTTCATTTGCATGTGGCAACTTTGTTTTTATTATATCAGAGATATGGAAACCTATGAGAATTATGCAGAAAATTCAATTTTGGCAACATTATTATTTACGTCATCACGAACGTTACAATACGTCATTTTGGCAACGTTTTTTCATCGCCAAAAAATTCAGAATTTAACATCCTAAATTATGCGTCATCTGTGCCTTGATTTTTTATATTTATCATTATTTATATACACAATCAAATCCATTATAATAAGAAATTAATGTTAATTTGTAAGTTAAGATTAAACACTTGTTAAGCAATTAAAAAGGAAGAGCAATTCTGATTGATTAATATATTGATAAATAAGAACTTCATTCAGTTTATTGCTTTTTTTCTTTCACAGCATCATGGGATTTTACTTTTTCTGGGTTTCCATACTTAAAATGATTTTCCCCTTATTTTCAGTTATTACTGATTACTTTTAATTTTTTATTAATTGCAAGTTAATTTTAAGAAACTTATAAAGGGAGAAGCTGTCCGGTCTCTAGAAACTCGATTACCAATGAAAATCCTGTGATACAGAATTAAAAAATAAATAAAATAAATTTGACTCTGTTTCTGATATATTCCAACTGTTCTAATATAATATTACAGTTTTAGAATATTAGAAAATGTATTCTAAAACGCTTCATTTTCCTTTTTACATGCATTATTAAATGGCATAGATTCCGTGTAATCCAGGATGCTAAGTTCTGAGACTAGTGATTTTTTTGGTGGATTTTCTTCTGTGTATGGGAACCTGGTTTTTATTACGTCATAGATATGGCCACCTATAAGAATTATGCAGAAAATTCTATTTCAATAATCTTCTTCTTCTTCTTCTTCTTCGAGTTGGGTTTGTATGTCATTGAGCACCTCTGCTTTTATCAGCATTTTGTACTGTTAACTCCAAACCCAATGTTTCTTAGTTCCATTTGCTCGGATCACCCACTTTATTAATAAAGTCTGATAACCCTTTAATGGAGTCTAGGTGTAACTCTCTAGTATGGATGATGCCTAAAGAGGTTAATCTAGGGAGGGAAAGAGCCTCGCATTCATAAATGATATGCTTGGCCGTTTCCTCTTGCATATGACATTTCCTGCAGATAGGATCTTGCTGAAACAGTCCCATTTTATGGAGATGTTTTCTGAAATAGTAGTGCCTAGTTATGAAGCCTACGATTAAACGTATCTTCTGCCTAGAGCATCTAAGAATTTCATAGGAAATCCTCGCTGATGACCTTTTCAATAATCTTAGTATTTACGTCATCCCCCACGTCACAAACGTCATCTTGGCAGCATTTCTTCATTGCAGAAATATATTCAGAACTTAGCATTCTGCATTACACGGCAAACTGTGCTGATTAAATTTGTATAATTTTACCAAATGACATTCATCAAAGAAATACAAAGTCTAATTTCATGTTTATTTATCGCCCACTAATTGAACTTACCTGTTAGTGGGATTCCAATGAGCATGGGCACAGCCTGACTGCACTGAATGAAACCCCAAGCACGGGAGAAATTTCTGGCTCGGACTTTTTCGAACGTGAAAGTCTTCAAAGAATATTGATATCCCCCGTAGAAGAATCCGTACACTATGACGAAGAGGACATATCCGCTGTACTCTTGAAGAGAAACGAATGCCAGAATCGACCCAGCTAACATGAATACTGATGCTTGAGTAAGATATTGCCTGGCTATTAGACACTGCATGCTGTTTTTGACCACAATAAAACCAAACGCAATACTCCCAACTACAGCTGATAAACCCAGATAAGCTTGAAGGTGGAGAAGCAAATTTGGCTCCAGACCTTCTTCTTTGCCTTGGTACATCTGAAATGAAAAGGAAAAGCTTATGTAAAATTGTAAGAATAAGAACAATTAATGATTTTAGACACACTGTAATATTTTAATAAAGAAAAATATAGAGATAAATAAACTCAGCTGCGATAAAATTTCAGAACAGAGAAATATATTTTAGAATAACAAACATAACTTAAAAGTCATGGACACTTTTTGTATATTTTACTTGAATATTTGAAATATTTAAATTCTAATTGTCTTCATCTTTATGTCTTCATTTGTATTTTGTATTATGTTTATTTAATACCTTGAATCTTAATTTCATGAAATTGAAGATTATTTTATTAAAATTACATTTAATTTTCTTTTGATGTAAATAGATTTGAGTAAAACAGTCTTCAAATTATATATATGAACGATATATAGTTTAATTCAAATGAAATCTAAAGCATTAATACGCAGAAAAATTATACAACATGTGTGTGTGCGCGCTCGAAATATTTTAACATTTTAGAATAACATGTGAGAAGTTAAAATGTTTTATTAATTAAAAAGCTGTACACCATAAGGGATAAAACTTTCTCTCCATAATTCTTCAGAAAAATTAACATTTTTAAATGTGACAAGTAATATTAATATGTCAGTTAAACGCAAAAATTTGCTGAATAATTATGATTTCAATTTCATAATTTCAGGTTTATAAAATAACATTATACAATTGCTGCATTTGTTATAATAATAAAAAAATTTCGATAATGAGTACTTAAGTATTATGTTGATTAATTCCAAGAAAAAAATACTGTCGCCAAATGTTGCAATCTAAGGACTACGTCACCTGATCTTTTTCATACGTTCACAATTCATGTTTTTTCATTTTCAGCACATAAAAATTTTAAATGTGTGATTACGTTTACTGCAACCTTTCTGATATAGAATTTATAACATGAAAACTATAAGTAAAGTTTATGCCCTTTTATTTCAATGAAAATACAAGATAGTTATTTTGTTTCTTTCCTATCTCATTTAAAAGAAAACAACTGATTAAAATGACAGCTACTATCAGTGGAGGTTACATAAAATTAGATTACGACTTTTGACGTTAAGTAGTTATATTTTATTTGACAGTATATATTATATTTTATGTGACAATATGTTTTGATAAAAATGGTTGACAAGATAATAGGAAAAATACCTAGTATGATAATTATCGAAATATAATTGGAAAATATTTCTCTATAATTATCATACCAAGTTTTTAAGTATCATTATAATCAATTCATAATGCATATTAATTCATAAATACACATAAAATGTAGCTATAATGCTTTTGGGTATGTAATCTACCTAAATACTTTTATTTATCTGTTGTTGTTGACTTAAGTGTAATATAATCTAAGCAGACAATGGAATATAAAAATAGTATTTCAAATCCAACATTCAGTTAAAGTACTGCACTACTAAGAGTCATAATCATCTCTTTTTAAGAAGAAAACTTTTGCATTGGTAACTAAGCACATGTTTTTAAAAAGGAAACTTTAATAGTGATATCTATTTCTCACACAACACACACATATAAATAAAAATATCGAGTAATAACTAATATATCTTAAAAATTCATATGAAATTACTAAGTGGATATAATACCAAAATAAAATTGATGAGTTTTTATAGTTTTCTTTCAGTTGAAGCTATTTTCAAGTTCTAAAAATACGTTAATGTTTAATGTTTTACTTTATACTAAATCTATTTCTTATGCTGTTAAATAATTTGTTTTAAAAAATATTGTAGCTTAGTGCAATTTTTATAGTTATCTCTCATAATGAAAAGAGATCACAGAAAAATTTAATTTAAAAATTATAACAATCAACACAATAATTTTTATATATACATCTATGATTATATTTTAATTTTAATTTTGAAGCACAACTGTAAATTTAACAAGATCAAATAGAAATTTACAGCATAAAATTGAAACACATTTTTCGTATAAAAATATACGCCTGTATATTATAAATCTGTGCATTTGTGTGGCAAAATAAACATTGACGTTGTACAAAAAATACTCTCTAATTCATGTCGCAAATAATACATACTCTCATATTTATTTAAAGATAGTTTTTGTTAAACTGACATGTATGCATGTTTATTTAGAATTAATTATATCACATCTAATAACAATAAAATGTAATAAAAATCAAATTATATTTTGATTTCTTTTATTTAAGAAGCAGCATTCAGATCAACTTTAATTTAAATTGTTCTTAAAATTTAATCAGAATTTCAAAGCAGTTAAGAGAATTTAAACTTATTTATATGCTGCAGGTTCTTTGACATCCTATAATTTTTATTAATGTATCACATAAGCTGAAAATTATTATTTAAATAATATTAGTTTTAATAATTTCATTGTAACTCATTACTTACGCCTCTTTCTAAATTCTTTGTTATGCTTTCTGTTAACACTACCATTCATTGATATAGAAAAAAAAATCATAATAGATTCTAAATCTCAATGTTTTTCTTAATTAAGTGACTCTAAATTTCTTT
>CM075855.1:3247250-3269750 GCA_037975125.1 Latrodectus hesperus
CGTTCCATACATTTTCTGTATCATTGATATATTATACAAACATAGAATTGCAAGAGATTAACGCATAGAAAATGAAGTTCATTAGGCGAATTTAAGCCATGATCATTCCTTGCAAAAACACTTTAGGATATTTACGTTTGAAATTATTGACTATAATGCGATGCATGCCATTGTAAGGTGGGACTTAGATTTGATGGGAAAATTTTTCATAGTTTATTTTTAAAAAAATACGTAACTTCAACATCAGCAGTGATGTTAATGTTCCACAATTCGAGAAGGATTCGTGATTTTCCAAAGGAGAAACGTCGATTAAAACTTCTCAACCATGAAGTAAAATAGTTAAAAAGAATGTTTTTTGACAAAAAAAATGTAGATATTGCATATTCAATTTTCCACACAATTTCCATATCATTTAAATATTATTCCAAGAATAGATTTCCAAGTGCACAACGTCTAGAAAATTTATTTCATTAGGAGAATTCAAGCCATGATTATTCCTTGTAAAAATACTTTATATTTACACTTGAAATTATTGATTATATTAAGAAGAATACGCTGTAAGACGGGACTTAGATTAGACGGGAAAATTGTCTCTTTTTTTTTAATTCTTTAAAAAAAAACGGAACTTTAACATAATCAGTGATATTAATGTCCCCCAATTTGAAGTATTCATAATTCTCCAACGAAAACATCAATTAAAGCTTATCACCCATGATATAAAAAAGTTGAAAAATGTCAGATTATAAAAGTTATATACAAATAAATGTTTCTAAAAAATAAGCTCGAAAAAAAAAGGATCAAGATATCCATTAGTATATAAAATTAAGAGTGTTCGTAAAAGCGAGCTTCTGATGTATTATGAATGTAAAAAGGAAATAATTTATATTGTTTGTTGTATGTGCTGTAAAAAGAAATAAAAAGCTTCTTTTTCTATTAAATAAATATTAGCGTTCTTCTATTCAAAGCCCAACCAGGCCACCGCGCCTAGTTAGGAAAGGCGTTTTCCTCTTTACGGAAAGGCAATGGATTCTAAAACCAATCCAGCCAAAGATTCATTGTAACAAAGAGAAATTTCGTAAATTAGAGGTTCTTAAAAACGAGCTTTTATTGTACAAAGATATTGTATAATTTGATAATTCATCAAGAAACTTTTAGTAACTGTTGATTAAAGTGAATACATTAATTTCTGTACTTGACAGAGCTTTAAAAAAGTATGCAATAAAAGCTACTATAAAGATGCTTTTATACCATTTTTGAATTATTCAAAAGTTGAAAATTATCTGAATTGCAAAACTTATTACGCATGCTTGCTTTGAAAGTAAATTATCATTAAACATGATTTGAAAATCGTTTAAAATGTTATCCCGTTTATTGTAACATTACTGAAAGCATATACACAGATATTTAAAGTTAATAAATTATTCAAAATTAAACACAAGAGCAGTAAACTTTATAGTAAACAAATATGCAACAAAAATAAAATATTACAACATAATAAATCACTTCTTAGAATATTTATTTAATCTTCAACATAAATAAACATACTAACAAAAATATCTTTCTTGCTAATATTTTCACCATAAACGGCTTGTAATTTCAGAGAAGAATTATTCAAATTCAAAGTAATTTAAGTAATCATCTTACACTTATGATAAATTATAAGTCTGGCATACTGACGAGCAACGTGAATAATCCTGTATGCCAAAGAAAAATAAGACAAAGACTGACACATTGTAAGATTAATGAAACATTATCGCCGTTTGATTGATGTACTAATAACTGCAGAGACTTCCTCGCCTCCACACAAACTATTTAATGCACTTTTTTTTGCGAAATGCATGTTATGAGAAAATAATTAAGAAATATTCATGCATTAAATTTTTTTGCAGTTAAATTTTAAGTGAAATAATGTTTCTACTAGAAAATTTTTTATTACCACTTAAATAATTGATAAAATTTGCCATTAATACTATACATAGCCGATGACTAGTTATAGGTAATAAAATATTATTTGCTTATATTATTCTGTGTGTGTTATATGAATTTAGGACATTTGTAATTATTTTACTCATTACAATTTATAAGACGAAAACTTTAGTCTTAAATAAAAGATACATTTAGTTTTTAGTATGATAAAAAAAATATTTAAATTAATATCGTACAGATAGTTTTATCATAATTTAATCTCTTAGAGATCAAAATTAAATGAGAAGGATACTATTCTTGCATGTTCGAAATCATTAAGAATAGTAATATTAGTGGAAAAAACTACAATGCGTGCAAAACAAAATATTTATGCTCACTTCATGTTTGAACCAAGACAGTGTTTCTGAAAAATGATTTTTAAATTCATGTCCAAGTGCCTATATGATGTATATTGTTACCAATTTTCAAAAGAAAATATTAGAGAATTTATATATTCGAAGTAAGATATTTTAGTACTTAACTATACAATATCACTTTTAGCGGATGATTAAAAGTAAGTGATTTTACTCTCTTGAAAAGCTTCACTTAAATTTCCGTTTTCAAAGAAAATTTTAAAAGCCAATAAGCTTTAATTAAATGTGTTACTCAATTAAAAAAAGATTTTTATATTGAAAACTAGGAATAGAATAATTAAAGGAATATGCTTATGTTTTAAAAAATCTTAAACACTTTTCTCAGATTATTTACTATAAAAGATTGTTAGTATTCCTAAACATAAATTACTAGTGGATGATGAACAAGTACGTTTTCAAATCAATTAAGAATATACGATGTAACGTAATTTTCGAGCACAATGACCTCCATTGATTAACGAGCCAAAGGATCCATTGTTCCCAGAATTCTTGAGGCCATAATGAGACTCAGTCTTTCACGGCGTTCTTGAGTTCGTCATTCGAGTTGAATCGCTTCTGTTACAGATGTTTTTATCAGGGGACGAAACACATAGATATTTAAGGGTGACAAATCTGGACTGTCGGGCGAATGGACGAGTTACTCTCACTTCAACTTGGCAAGTTCCACATGTGTAACCCTGGAGATGTGTGGTCATGCTTTATTGTGGAGCAGAACAACAACCTCCAAGAGCATTCTAGGTCTTTTGTTCTTCATGGACCCAAGTAGCTGTCAGAGTTTCTCACAGAGCATATCATGTATTTTCTGTTTAACGTCATCCTGTCCTCACACGTACTGCTGCATCGATTGGGCGGTGCTCTTGATAAGAGGCCCTGTTCTCTCCCGCGCATGCTCCGATCCATGACGGAAACTCTAATCGCATGCCTAGATGTCTTACGTACAACCATAGCAGCATAGGCAGATACGTTAACGGTTATGCTGTTATGTTATAGCAACCTTTCGTACCTTTTCATTTGCACACTCCATATATATATATATATATATATATATATATATATATATATATATATATATATATATATATATATATATATATATATATATATATATATATATATATATATATATATATTAGGTTGGTGCGTATGAAATGTCGGATTCTCTTTACATGCGGACGTTTTCCTCCCTGTTTTCGTTATACTTTTGTATTTGGCATAACCTCATTCATACTCGTATTGTCCATTGCCAGAGACTCATTTCAGCAAAATAGGTTTTCTCGAAGGTCTTCCCTTTTTTATTTCTTTTGAGTTTATTGCCGATATGAATTCTGCCGACATTCGCGTCATTTTCTTATATGAGTACAAACTTGGTAATAGTGCTGCAAAAGCTGCACGCAGCATAAACCAAGCGTTTGGGGAGAATACGGTTAACGATCGGAAAGTGCAGCGTTGGTTCGAAAAATTTCGGACTTGCGATTTTTCACTGCAAAATGAGCCGCGCGGAAGACCCAAAACGTCTGTGAAGAAGGATGACCTGAAGGCTCTAGTGGAAGCGGATCCAGCCGTATCCACGAGGGAACTTGCTATCAGGATGAAAGTTGACCATACAACGATATTGAGACACCTTTCTGAGATTGGCAAGGTTAAGAAGATGGACAAGTAGGTACCGCACGCACTGACAGAGCGAAATAAGCTGGATCGGTTAAGCGTATGCTCATCATTGGAGCATCCACCCTATTCACCGGATCTCTCGCCGACCGATTTTCATTTTTTCAAGCATTTAGAGCTGTTTTTAAGGGGCAAACACTATGAAAATGAAGACAGTCTAAAAAACTCGATATCAGAGTTTATTAATTCTAAAGACCAAAATATTTTTAAGACAGGCATCTACGCTTTAAAATCTCGTTGGGAGAAGTGTATTGAAGCGAATGGAGCATACTTTGATTGAATAAACAGCTTTTGAAGAAAGATATGCAGTTTTATACAATCACTTAAGAATCCGACATTTCATACGCACCAACCTATATATATATATATATATATATATATATATATATATATATATATATATATAATGCAACTTCCTGAAAGAAATACAAATAAAATGAAATTTACAACATGCATTAGTGCACTAGTGAGATATGCAAATGATTAGAATTTTAGTGCAGACGCACATCATGCGTGCCTGTGGAGCCACTTAAAAGCACTACTTAAGGCTTGGAGACTTTGACGACTTCAAGTTCGGCAATTGTGTTTTCTCTTGGTTTTTTTTTTTCAGAATAAACAATCAATTGTACCTTGTAGAAAACAGCGATTATTTTTTGATCAAGTATCCAAGTTCGACAGAGATAGGATTGTGGCCGACCGAGATTTCGGATTATCTTGCACGGAAATCAGTGCTGGTATTGGACGAAACCAACCAACTTTAATGTGGATTTGCAATCGTTGGATGCAGGAGGGTATGACGGATAGAGGCGATAGAACGCATTTATTCAGTACACCACTTCACGTGATCACAAGCAAATTGTGCGCATGGCAGTGACGGATCGCTCAGCCACGTCACGAACCATAACACAGCACATTCAGTCTCTAATGCATAATACAGTGTTTGCACGTACCATTCGATGCCGCTTACAGCAGAGTGGTCTGTCCGCAAGAAGTCCATTGCTTCTTCTACCCTTGACGGAGAACCACAGACATCTCCGTCGCCAATGGTGCAATGAAATAAGAATGTGGATGGCATAATGGAGTGAAATTGTCTTTACTTACGAGTCATGCTTCTGTCTGCAAAACCACGATGGTCGCATTCGAGTCTGAAGACACCGTGAAGAGAAAATGCTGAACAGCTGCGTAATGAACAGCTAGAATAGTCCTGCATCTGGGGTATTATGGAATGGGGCGGTATTGTATATCATCCTCGCACTCCTCCAGTACGCATTGACAGCATTTTAAACAGCCAGCGCTACATCTCCGAGATGCTGGAGCCAGTTGTCCTTCCTTACCTTCAGGTCTTGACCACAGCCATATTTCAACAGGATAATGCGTGACTGCACATGGCACACATTGTCTAAGTGTTCTTCGTTCATCGCTAGATGAAATTGCTTCCCTGGCTGGCTCGCCCTTTGTATCTTTCGTGGATAGTAAACATGTGGCATATGGTTGCTTATCCATTGACCTAGATTACATCCCCAGCCGCCACACCAGATCAACTTTGATAACGTGTGGAAGCTACTTGGTCTGCTGTATGCCCAAGAACACATCCAAAGTCTCTTTGAATCAATGCCGAGGAGTGTGGAAGCGGTGATCTCCAACAAGGGCGGCTACTCTGGTTACTGATTTTGCCAGGAACCACACTTTACAGAAGTCTATAAATTTAATCATTTCATACTTGGTCAACATCTTATCTATATAAATTTTATTGTGATATCTCTTGTCTTTCTTGTGATGCAGTTTGGCTGGCTAGCAATATATATATATATATATATATATATATATATATATATATATATATATATATATATATATATATATATATATATATATATATATATATATATATATATATATATATATATATATATATATATATATATATATATATATATATATATATATATATATATATATATATATATATATATATATATATATATATATATATATATATAGTGTTGTCAAGTTTTTTTCATAAATCATCAATTATTTTAAAGCTATACAATACGATTATTTTTAGATTGCCCAATATAAACCTCATTTATTTGCTATTACAAATATATAACATAAAATGAAGACGCATAAAATTATACATCATTATAAATGCAAAATTGTGAAGAAAAGCTTGTTTACGCACACAAGCAAGCCGAAAGGGCTTTACAAAATTTAATTTTTATAACATATCATTTTCACTAATATTTTTATGTTTGCGAACACTGTTAAAGTGAGTTTTATGCTTGATAATCAAGTATTTTATTGCTACTTTTCAGGAATTCATTTTAAAATAATAATTGATTTAAAAATAATTAGTTGTTAAATTTCCTCTTTTTCTGACAGCAAATATATGAAAGGCTTCTCAATTTATGTTTGCACTTTAAAGTACAATCACAATCCCATTTAAAACGAAAAGATTTCTTTTTGATTCTCTCTTCAATACATTTCTTTACTCCCAATGTTTTGTTACATAAAAATTGAATGAAATTTTGTGAATCCATTGCATAATCTCATTAATCATATTCATATTATATTTACAAAGAATTATCCTAAGAAGTTAAAAAATTATTTCATACACAATTCTTAATATTTAAGTTCAGTGTAAGTTAATTTAATTATGTTTATTTAATTTTCTCCACTCTGATTACAAAGTTATATCAATAAATATTCGAAACAGTCATGACTTAATATTATTTTTACTCTCTTTTTAATTATATATCACAGTAAAATGATAAAAAGACAAATTAAAACGAGCATAAAATATAAATTAGCTTGCGCATTCATATATCTAATTAATTACATATTCCAATATATATCACATAACTAAACATGGCATTATTTAAATCTGTGATTCATATATAAATTTAAATACCGTCTCTTAAGCGTATAATTTCCTCTCAAGAAATCCTACACATCTTAATTCCTTTGCATTACTGTATTAGAATAGAATTGCACAAAAAATTAAACTGTTTCATCATTTTTATTCATGATACTACCATATGTCATTAAAACCACTCCTTTTTATGATGTGGGTATGATTACCCTTGAACAAATTTGGCATTTGAACTGAAGCATTTAATTTCAAACTTCATCCATCATTCGCTGCTTTATGTTGCTTTCTAGTATTAAATAAGTTTGCTGAAGTTTAATTTTGTGCATCTTCTGCTTCATTTATCTTTATTTCTTCGTTATTTGACTCAAAAATGTATTGGTCTCCATCTTTCATTACTGAATATCAATATTTAAGTATTGAGGTTATGAAATCTTCTAATGGTTCTGAAGATCTTTAATTTTTCTCAATCAAAATGTAGGGTACCTCAAAAAATAGTGATTACTATACTAACCTTTAAACGTTTTTTAATAGATTTTCAAAACTAAAAATTAATAATACCGTTGTTTAATAGAGCTTCAGATTAAGCAAATTGTTTCACAATTACGTGTGAAATTTCAATCAGAGTTTCACAACTTTATTTTAATTTTTCACTTTTAATTTAATTATTATAGTAAAAGCAAGATAATCATTTAAATGCAAAGAACTTTTTTTTATGAAGAAAATTATTTTTTGCCCCAAGAGTGTAACAATTTATAATTGTAATTCAATTTTACTTCAATTGCATTCATTTTAACCGAAATTTTAATTCAATACAATACTTGACCAAAACCCAAAATTGTAACATAGCTGCTGTAATATTTTTTTAATACTTAAGAACTTTCCAAAGATTATTAAAAGCGATTTGTCTTAAACAG
This sequence comes from Latrodectus hesperus, assembly GCA_037975125.1. Classification (NCBI taxonomy): domain Eukaryota; kingdom Metazoa; phylum Arthropoda; class Arachnida; order Araneae; family Theridiidae; genus Latrodectus; species Latrodectus hesperus. The sequence goes on from CM075855.1 coordinate 3,255,041, forward strand.
CGTTTCCGTATGTTGCTTCACTGTTCCATTCAGACCAGTAAGCTACAAGGCATTTATTCCTGAAGAACCATTTAATACATAACGGGGAAAAAAGACAAAATTATCGCTTATCACATGTTTCTAACGCCTTCAAGTTTTTTCCATACTGAAACATTTGTTCTTAGTTAATTGAGTAATAATTAAAAGATAATGAAGCATATGTCTGTTTCTCGGGATTAATTTGTAAATATGAGTTGCAAAATTGATAAAATAAATAATATAGTACCACAAGCAAAAAAAATTTAAGATATTACTCTGCTTTATTATATACCTAGAAAAGAGTTAATTCACATTAAACGTAAAACTCCTTGGTAAAGAATCCTTTCTAAAAAGAAATCCTTTTAAACATAAAAATGATTTATTAAAAAGAAATCAATTAATATGCATTCGTCATTATTTCTTAAAGTGTTATTTTCCATAAGTTAAAGATCATTATGAAAATAAAAATATATAAAATCCTTGACAAGGCCGTAAATGAATTTCAAAAATCTTTTTTTCTAACTCGATTTTTATTTGCAGTGAAATATTGATATTTCAGTTATAACTACTTCAAAAGCAAAGAAAAATAATAAAAAAATTTTTTAATGTTTTCATTCAATTTAAAATATTGATAAAATGGCAAAATATACGAATAATAATAATAGCGTAATTAAGTTTTTAAAAGATTGAAAATGGTTTTATTCATATTTAATAGCTAGAAAATGAGTTATTGATTTTTTATGAATTCCATAATGAGATATCATATATAAATTAATTTAGTATTGAAATTTTAAAATGATATATTAAAAATTTTAAGAGCTAGTTGACTACATATGTTAATTAAATATAAGAATAATCAATGAACCATCTAAGAAAATATTAGCAAAATATAAGCTACTATAAACACAGTAGATCTTACTGAATTTTTACAAAATATTGCATTCTAAACTAAGATTAAAACAACCCATTACAGAAATTTTTTAGATATGTCATTATTAAAACCAAGGTATTTATATATTTTCCTAAGTATTTAATGTTATTTTCCTTTCATGCCATTCTTGATCATTAAAGAAACTTTTTTTACTGAATTATTTGTGAAAACTAGAATTGCTTTTTATAGCTGATACTCTTATCCATGATTAAATATTAAATCATCACATCTTTTCTTTGAATATATAAGATTTAAATATTTATTCTTTATTTATCACTACTTACTTTCCTAATCCCGCTTTTTTTTATTAAAACTGTTACTGAATTTCTCTTAGAATATTTAATGAGTCTGAAACATTTATTATATAAAAATGTTCTTTTTTTGATTTGCTTGGAATTAACTTTGACATGCGTAATCATGTATTTTGTGAAAGACATTGCATCCTAATTTGTTACTTTTCTAACTATTCATAAATAATATATGCCGTTGTTAAACAAAATCATACCATTTCCATTAAATTATCATTATAACCCAGCAACTGCAGTCAAAACTTGACAAATTCCAATTTAACTCGATACAAAAAAAGAAAAGAATTCAAGCTTTATCTCTTTAAATGAAAAATGTTCACAGTTATTTCTAAATGTCATCATTTTAAGTAAAATTTAATTAACAGTAATCAAAATCGAATATGTTGCACATCACAAATGCAAATAGAATAAATTCTTTTGTTATTTTGTTCACAAAAGCTGCATTTCTAATCAAATAATGGAAAACATGGCTGGAATTCTTCCTAATTACCTATTATACGTTATGCATTCTTTGATCCAAACTGTTAGTGTGTTGTCATGGGAACAGGAAAGCGGGACGTCTGACAACTGCCATTCCAAATTAACTAAATAAAGACTGAAAAATTCCATCAAAGTTCTTTCTCATCGTCTTGCACTTAAATTAATATCGAGAGAATCTAGTCATAGTCGCCAGAATAAAATGTCATTAATTTCGACAGCATCTAGATATTTATGCTCTAAACAAAACCCGATTTTTTTTTGCTACTATCGTTATCTAATCTTTTTGGCGACATTCTTAATAACTGTCAACACTGTCAACCGAAATCCATGTTCCGGTTGACTCTATTGCTGTTTTTTCGTCTGTTTGGCAACATTCCTATCATATATCAGTGTCACGATCGTCAGGGTTCCTTTTCTAGATGACCTATCGCATAAGAAATAAAAGTAAACAAACTTCTAGTTTCTTTTACTTGTAGTATTTTTTATTTATGCTTGTCAAAAAGAAGAAATGCAATCAAATATATATATAAACCTGGAATTCACATTGTTAAAGTTATTGAATACTCTTGGACAATAAATTAGAGCAGCAGAAGAAAAATTACCGACCTCCAAGCAGAACAGTAAATAACTTTTCCACTCATAATTGTACTATGAGGGAAACTTTTCTTTCTATATAAAAAGTATTTTCACCATCACTCCAAGCATAGTAATTAATCATTCTATTTTGACAAGCTGTGAACAGAAAAAGATCAGCGTCACAGTTTATGGACAAAATTCTTGCCATTATCTATATATTATATATCAAATGATTTTAATTTCTGGATATAGCAAACATTTTTTCCAATGAATTCTCAAAGTTCTAAACTCTTAACCTATTTCGTCTTCATATTTCAAAAGTTTCATACAATTTCTCGTGGCTTTCAATAGAAACATTTATTGCTTTATTATTGTAATCTTGCTGGAGATAGAAAGAGATAAGTAGTATTGTAGAATCAGATATTTAATATACAAAGGAATTTCGTCGGTATTGATAACAATCATGTGAAATTCAAATAAAATATTTTTCTAAATTGTAAAAAGGATTCATGACTAAAATCTTGTATTTTGGCAGTCTACACCATTTTAAAATTCTAAAAATCTTCAAAATAGAGAAAATAAAATTTCAACTTGTGTCTTGTAATAGATATCCAAGAAATATTGTCATAAAAAATAATATCTTGTTTTGATTAGATATGATGCTTCTGAATAACAATAGGAAAGGAATTATAACAATTTCAAATGCTTTATGAATCAAAAACTTTTATTTAAAAATTGAATTAATTTTTTTAAACATTAATATAATCTTATTAATAATAATCTTATTCGATAATCTTATTTAAACCCATAAAACCAAATCAAGTATTTTGCCAATAAATCAATTTCTACAACTAGTAATATCAAGTTAAATTCGAAATACATTTTGATGAAGTCTTCCTTATTTTAAATTATTATTAAATGAATTTATAGATCTTAATGCAGTTTCTCACTCATTTATAAAAAATTACTTAAAATTGAAAGTAATAAAGCCTATTTAATATTTGCTAAAATATCTTTATTAAAACTGAAATGAATTATAAATTCTGCATTCCTAAAATTTATGTGTACAAGTATTTGATATACATATTAAAATATTTGATATTTATACACAGTATATTGTGTCATTTAAAAATCAAATATTTTTAATTAAACTAAGTTTGTACTCTTAAGACAATTATTCAGTTCAAGTTTTCTCTAATAAGTAGAAATTGAGTAATTAATGCTGAATGCTCACGCATGAATTCCTGTATGTTGTCATCAAATATTGAATGTGGTAATAAATTATGTTTCTTCAAACTTTTTAATACTATGATGGAGTAAATAATAATAATTCATTAATCAGACAGAATTTACTCAGTAAAAATTTCAGAATTAGGAAAGCAATTTCGGACGTCAAGATATGCTTGATTACAATATTTAACACTTATAAACTAGTAAAATAACTTATTGAAAAATGAAAGCTTACAGAAAAAAATGCTTACGTAGTAAACATAATTTTACTCATATGTTTAAAGAAATTATATATATATATATATATATATATATATATATATATATATATATATATATATATATATATATATATATATATATATATATATATATATATATATTTACACAAATAGATTCTGTTTTATGGAATAGTTGAGGAAAAAAACCCATTGATAACTATTAATTAATATTGGTAATCAATTTATATTTTTAAAAGAAAACAGTATTTTATTCCCTTAATATTAAAAAATTGCATAATTACCAAAATACCAAAATATACAATTTAAATTCACAGATAGGCAATGTTACATCTCAGTTTATAAGCATCTACAGGTAAGTGTGTGACTTGTATCTAAATGTTTATAAATCCCTTCATAATATGAAATTATGCTATACATTTTAATATATTCAGCTAATTTACTTCTTTGAAAAATCATGTAATTTCTTTTAAAGATAATGATACGTTTTCTAAATATATGAAATACGAAACAAATTAGAAGTAAATAATGGTCAAGTAATTGGTTTAATTTACGAAGAGAATAAATTATTTAAAATTTTTAATTTTTAATTTTTTAAGCATTCAAAAATTCAAACAAAAGGAGAAGCAAAAATAAATATTTTATTATTTATAATATTTAGTTCCTCAAAATTATTCAAAATCTTGATGATTTGAGTTCCGCTTTGAAAAATAACCTGATGAAACATTATTAAACTTTAGATAGTTTTTTGAACTTAATTGTTCACCAAAAATGCTTTAAAGTGCAAAACCAGTGAGGACAATATTACTTGTAATACTATCAAATAAAATACGATGAAAAACATCTTTAGAAGAAAGGTGAAATTATTTCCTTAAAGACATCATTAATATGAAATAAAATATTTAAAAAGAATGATAACATAACTTATTTGAGGAAGCTGAAATAGACTTGGTACATATTCGTAATCTTCTTCGTTTCACAATTAAAACTATAATTGAAAAACAACTCCGCGAAGAATTAACTTATTATACAAAATTGATCGAGATTACATTTACCATACTTTGTAACTTTTTGAGAAACAATTAGAAACGTTTTAATATTTTGTTTTAAGTTTTTCCTTTTGCTAAATAAAATTAAATACAATGCATTTCCTGCTGCTAATGATCTTTTAAGATTCCCTTAGATAAACTAAAACATTTTTGATCAGCTTAAATTATTACTAAATAAAGTAACTTTTCTCAGAAAATGCCATATTCTGGTAACCTCAAAGTATTTTAATAATTAGAGCACTATATTACGCCTATCAAATAAATTATAATAATTGTATTAGATATATTTAGTTATCATAATTATTTTAAAGTTCAAGCTTTAAGAGTAAAATTTTATTAATATTTAATTTTAATTAATTTCGTTTAGTGAAACTATAAACAAAAATACAAATCCTAATTAGAAAAATTTATCATCAGCAATTTCAATTGCCTATGAATCTTTTAAATTCCTAATTTTCAGAGTAATTTAACTGCTACTACAAACATTAAAAATCATCTATAAATCATTTTAAGAACTATAAATTATTACTCTTTTGTATTATGAGTATAAAAAATAATTAATAAGGGATATATATCAACATTTAAGCATGTGCTTGTAATATCTCGATATATATATTAAAAAAACGCTTGATTTTTATTTCTAAATACTCCAAATACTTAATTAAAACATAATTTCATCATGACTGTTATATTTTACTGATGTTGCTAAAAATATATATATTTCTGCTGCTAAAAATGTTGATGTTCCTAAAAATATATATAAAAAATATAAAAATTAATTTGAGAGTGTTATTTTTTGACAAACAATAAAAATTACCATTAACTACAAAATTCAACTAAACTTATTATTATTTTTTTCACATAATGAAGTTGAAGTAAATATATTAAGAAAGCATCTTCATTATTCCCAAATACTTAAATATTCCATTGATTGCACTGTTTTTTGCTTTTCTACACTCTAATCTTTTTTTAGAAATTAATAATGTAGAATTGCTGTACATAATTTTTTATTTATCAACACGATAAACCAATCAGCCTTTTCCTTTTATCACCTTTACTTAATCAAGACAAGGTGAAATTCTTTGATCTATATTCAAATAAGGTTTTGATGACCCTTCACAAACTCCTTAATAAGACAAAGAGCTAAACTGCAAGGTAATAATAAATAAAATATTTCTATAATAACTTGAAAACTAATTAGGCAATTTTAGTTAATTAAGGCGTAAAATGACTAGCAGAGAATAGTCAGAAATATTTGGAAAAAAAAATGCAATAAAATTACCAATGGAGCATTAAAGAATAAACTATTAACTAAAAAAATTAAAAAAAAAATATTTAATTGGCAATATACTTCTTCAAAAACTTTTGGAATGATTAAGAATTAGCGTTACTCATAGTATTAAAAATTATAAAATGATTTAATTTTAGAAATATGCAAAAGAGTAATGAAAAACTTAATGATAATATTTACTAAATCAAAAACATACATTGATAAAGTAGTATTAGATTGTAGTTAATTACATTACAAGAAGTATACAGGAAGAACACGAAATTATTCGAAGCCCAGAATTTATTCATAAAAATAAAATAATTCTAAATTTTCTTTGAAGTTAAATACGCACTTTGTTAAAATGCTATGTAAGGACATTTAGTTTCGTGGATCATTTTGAAATTCTAAAAAATAATCCACGTGAACTAAAGTCATTAACATAAAAATACGTTTGGATTTTTAGGTCCTTATACTAGTCATTTAAGTTGTAGATTCTATTGCAAATAGTTATATATTCATTTTAAACAGGCATGAAAGAAGCTCGAACATCAATCAAAGTCAGGGACAATCCCTAACGACAACAAGAAACATGTTTCACCATTATAGAAAATAGGCTTTGATGAAATATAAGAGTAACAAACTTAAAAAGAGATTACTAACGTTAGTCAAACCTTCGTGTATTCTTATTCAAATTAACGCTAAATTCAATTACGCTTTCCGTCAGAAAAACTTTTTATCACTTAATTTCAACAACACTTAGGCCTAATTGAATTTTCATTACAAACATGGCAGATCTTTTTCTTCTAATTTAATGCGAAAGATTTTTTTGGAAAAAGAAATTTATGAATCCACGTGTAATGAAAAAAAGTGTTATAAAAAGAATACGCAGACGAAGAATTATATTAAATTAGACTTAGATGCTAATAGTTATTTAAAAAGAACTAGATTCATTATGCATGCATGGTATACTTTTTAAATTTTTCTTAATATTCTTTACACAATTCACTATATCGAAAATTTTACGAAGTTTCAATTTCAATAAAAACTGTACACATAAATTGAATATTTTAAAATTTAAGATAATCCCGACGGTCAACAATTTTTTTTATAATCTTTTCGCATTTTTACGGGTATTTCATATTTACATATTAGGCTATTTCAAATAAACAGAAACAAAAGTGTTTTGTGGTATCTGCAAATTTAAGGATTTTATGATTGCCATTTAATAAGAAATACTTTTCATTTTTTTTTTCATTGGATTGCAAATCTTGGTTTCTTGTTGGTAATTTTTATTTATTTATTTCTTTTTGAATACATGGTCTTTTTCACTTTTTGGTACAGAAGTTCTTTATAGAGTATAAGATATCAGTTTAAATCTATTGAATGTTGAATCTATTGAATGTTTTATCTATTTTAAATCTTTTGAATAGAGCTAGTTTAAATCTATTGAATGTCTAAGAGATGGGTAATATGTTCAGCTTGCTCATGCACATCTACCGCAGGCATAGAGTTAGAATTTTCTCGGTCTTCCCTTCAATCAATAAATACGAAGTGCTAACTTAAAGAAAGTGCTAATAAGTAGTAAACGCTTAGATAAAAGTTTTACAACAGTTTCAGTTTACTAGAACATACAATACGTAATCCAGTATACTGATAAAACTTAATTTAATTTTTATTAACTATGTTTATAATATTTAGTTCAACAGGAAAATCGGTTAATTTAAACTATAAGTATAAATAATAAGTCCAGGAGAAAAACAGGAGAATCCAGGAATAATCCAGGAGAAAAATAAAGATAGTTAGTGCAATGAAAAAGTATCTTGAATAAAAGTAAGAATAATAACAAAATAAAGTTTACTGCAAATTCCCATTTTGAATAATAAGCTTATCCGTCATTTTGCATATGTGATCCTATAATTAACAAAATATTCAATACTTATTGGGCAATACACAATCCCATTAATGACATCTTAATGATATCTTGAGCTTCAATCAAATGTCTTCTTCAACATTCATCAACGGTAAAAAACTCCTTTCAGACTATTGCTTGTTGTCAGATTCTATAAGTCGATAGTTAAAAATTGGTCTCTTAAAAAGTAATAACTTCAAATGAAGCAAATTTTCTTTGCTGAACAAACTTTATGCAGCTGTTCTGTCAACTATGATTACCTTCAATTATTTTAATTTTACTTCACCCCCTGTCAAGACTACAGTTGATTGGACAAAAGCACATCAGCGGTGAGCTTGTTTAATAACAGCCCTATGGGTGGCAGGCATTCAAATCATCGCCAAAACCTTTCCATTTTACAAACGGCGTTCTTTTTGGCGTGATCTGGTATTTCTGAGAGCACCGAAGACGCCCCATGAAGATCATTAAGACCCCTAATTACCATTCAGGATCGTGTCTAGAGAGTAGGAAAAAGGTTTTTGAAAAGCGTGGCAGAGTCAAAGTAATTTGTCTTCGGGTACTTAATGACCGAAAGAGTGACTTTCAGTGTCATTGGAGATTTTGCAGAAAGGTTGTACGATAAAAGATGGTCCTGCGTAGTTTTTAGGATTACTGTGTTTATTTTATATGAATAGTTTAACACAACTATCAAACTATCAAAAATTTCAAACTAAAGTTACAAATTTTTCAAAAGTTTCATTATGGTTAGCCAATAACTTGCTTGTAATCATTATGTAAATGTTTTCATTCTGTACTTTTAAATTAGATATTAATGACCAAGCAGATTTTCGTTCAAAAATCATTTGTTTTGTTTTTATATACATATATTCCAAAAAATGATAAATATCTATGTATGCATTGTTAGTGTAAACTTTTCCAACCAGTCTGAAACACTAAAAAAAAAAAATTATTAAAATTAAACAATTTTATTTTTTAATTTAAGTTATTCAAATCTTACGTAATTTTTTTTAATTTTTATTTATTTATTTATTTATTTTTGTTGTTCGCTTTGAGTTGCAATTGTTAAGAGCTATTTTTTTTCGACGAATGCTTTTGGAGAGGTAATTTAGAAAACTGATAGTATTATTTGCATACTTTTAACCAGAAGTAAACAAATTTATTGCGTCTTTTTTAATTTAATTACTATTTTTCACTGTTTATAGATTTTTACAGTTATTTAGCATTTACATTCATACATATATACACTACTGGCCATTAAAATTGCTACACCGGGAAAGCGGCACACCACACACGTGAAATTTGCATGACAGGTAGAACTTGCTGTGATGTGCAAATGATTAAATTTTCAGCGCATTCATACAAAGCAGGCGACAGTAGCGACATCTACAATGTGTATAAAACCAGAGATTTGACAACAGTTTTCTCATTCTCCATTTCCGTTTCAACGTTGTTTTCGGCAAAGAAAGTTGTTATAATGCCTCGTGTAGGATGAAGAAATGCCTATCAGCACGTGTCTGACTTTGATCGAGGAAGGATTCTAGTCTACCGGGATTGCGGTTTATCGTACCGCAATATTGCTGCTCGCGTCGGTCGAGACCCCATGATTGTTAGCAGAATATGGAATCGACGGGTTCAGGACAATCATACGGAACGTCATGCAGGATCTCAGCGACCCCCATCACTAACTGCAGAGAAGACAGACATCTTATCCGCATGGTCACAAGGGATCGTACAGCCACGTCACGAACCCTGAGTCGAGAAATGGAGTCATTTGCATGGGCAACAAGTTTCTGCTCGAACAGTTCAACGACGTTTGCAGCCGCATGGATTGTCTGCACGGTGACCATGGCTTCGGCTAACATTGACGCTGCGTCACAGACAGGAGCGCCTTCAATGGTGTGATCAGAGACGAACCTGGACGCAAGAATGGCATCACGTCATCTTTACAGTTGAATCTCGGTTCTGTATATAGGACCATGATGGCCACATCCGTGTTTGGTGGCATCGTGGAGAACGCGCATTGCCAGCTTGCATTGGACATCGCCATACTGGCCCATCTGCTGCAGTGATGATATGGGGTGCCATTGGATACACGTCTCGATCACCTCTTGTTCGCATTACCGGCAATTTGAACAGCAACCGTTACATTTCCGATGTGTGAAGGCCCGTGGCTCTGTCCTATCTTCGAGGCCTCTCTAATGCTTTGTATCAACAGGATAATGCACGACCGCATGTTGCTCGTGTTGTTCTGAACTTCCTTGATACAGAACAGGTTCGACTGTTACCCTGGCCAGCATGTTCTCCTGATCTGTCACCAATTGAGAACGTGTGGTCAATGGTTGCCGAGCGATTGGCACGCCATCACTCACCATCCACTACCGTCGATGAACTGTGGCATAGTGTTGAAGCTGCATGGACTGAGATCCCCGTACATGCCATACAATCTCTGTTTGAGTCCATGCCTAGGCGGATAAATGCTGTTATTGCAGCCAGAGGTGGCTGCTCTGGGTACTGATTTCTCAAGATCTATACATCCTAATTTCCTGTAAATCTAATCACTTGTTCTTCCCACTATAATGTATGCGTCCAATAAATATCGTTCTGTTATTTGCATTCTTTCTTGGTGTAGCAATTCTAATGGCCAGTAGTCTATATGCATATATATATACATATATATATATATATATATATATATATATATATATATATATATATATATATATATATATATATATATATATATATATATATATATATATATACATATATATATATATATGTATATATATATATATATATATATATATATATATATATATATATATATATATATATATATATATATATATATATAATTTTGTTGTTGTCGTGTGACAAGTGCAAAGAGAACAAAAAGTTAAAAAAGACAAGTCATGTGGAACCAAAGGCATGGAGGCATTTTTATATTCATTTTTAAACAATATGAAATCTTTTTAGTAAAACATGATTTACAATTACGCAAAAATATCTAACAAGCTGGCAACAGTAGGAAAAGTTTTCAGATATTCAATTAAACCTCGTATGGATCTGATTCTTATTTTGTGATCGATATTTATTGTGGCTCCAGAATTCAATTTATACTAAAGATCCCTTTCTAGTTTGCTATAAACAAACATAGCAATTACTAAATAATGGTAAATTATAAAATATGAAGTATGGAATGTTTTTAAAAAATCAATGGTATAAAAATATTAATACAAAATATCTAAGCAAATTATTATAAGTGAATGAAAACTGGTAACGGAAATTCAGAGAATTAGGTATAAAATATTGCTTTTATTAAGCTTATCTAATCAACTTGAAAATTTTCATGATGAATAAATAAAAGGTATTTATTTCAGTTCGGTTAATGCATATAAAATGTTTGATTTTTAAGTGAATGTATAAAATTGCATATCTGTCTTTAAATTTATTAATTAAATTATAATATATATCCATTGTTTCAATGCATTTTTACGAAATAGGTTTTAATACACATGTATAATTTTTAAATTCTGATTCTTAAAAACAATAAACTTTGATATAAAGGTTTTAAAAATGTTTTTAGTTTCGTTAAAGAATGAAAATCAATGTTGAAAAAAATGACCCGATAACTAAACTAAATGTACTTTATTTCGCAGTTGTTTTATATTAAATATGCAGTATAGAGCTGTTGAGAAGAATTTGTTATGCCTATGAATAACTCTCTCTCTCTCTCTCTCTGTCGGTCTTACAATTACAATTTTGTCAAAAAATCTTAAAATATTTTTTGTGTTCATTAGTGTACTAGAGATATGTTTCAGCTTTAATAGTCATCTCAGTTTCACGTGGTTCATGTTGTTAGTAAAAACTAACAAGAAAAAATTTTCTAATCAAGGCTAGATTTTTCAGTCTTTAAGGATAACCTCGTTCCATATTTTGAATTATAAAATTTTTTTTAAAACTACTTTAACAAGGAAATAAGAAAAAAAATTTTTACTAAGCAAAATCGTTATTTTATTTAACATTTAAACATGGAGTTTAATTTTAGTAAGTCAATGGATTGTTGTTGTTGTTGTCGTGTGACAAGTGCAAAAAGAAAAAAAAAGAAAAGTTAAAAAAAAAAAAAACAAGTCATATGGGACCAAAGGAATGAAGCACAACCCTGATTACATCTTCAGCTTTTACCGTATAAAGGGAGTCATGGTGGCAGTTAAGGTCGAGGCAACAGAGATGCAGTTGAAAAGAGGCCTCGGATCCAGCGGAACTCTTGTGCAGTGCGTAGGTTCTAGATCCGTCGGGCATGATTTTCACACCCCTCATATGCCCAGTCCGCATTTCGCTGATGGTAGAGGTTGTTATTGTTGTTCCTTATTCCACTTGATCTAGTACAATCTAGACCAAGTCCAGTAGATCGTTCGCCCAGAGAAAGTCCCCAACCAGCGCAGGGTTAACAAAAAGATCTCTCTTCTCCAAACCCAAACAGGAGAGCAGATGGTCCGGAGAAGTTTGATGGAAATTACACCTGAGGCACACAGGGAATACTTTCTGAGCCTGAACGAATGTAAGGGTGCGAGTATGTCCAGTAATGAGCCTGGTAATGGTGGTTTGCAAATTCCTATTGCCCTTCAGCTCCAGGGCAGCGCCAGGATGGTTTTGTACGTACCAGTCATGCGTAGGAAGGATCCTCCAAGTCTTGCTGTTTTCGTCTTTGACCTTTGAGAAAATTTCACTAAATGTAAGTAGTATACCATTTTCAGTTGTTTCAGCAGAGCCCTCCTTAGCCAATTCATCGGCCAAGTCATTGAAGTGGAGGTCCACATGGGAGGGAATCCACTGTAGATGAATGTCATTATGTGAAGAGTAACTCTTAAGTTTGTTTACAATGTCCATGCCGAGCCTGTCATTAATGCATATCCATCTGCTTAGGTATTGAATGATGGTAGAATGATGGTTGATGGTTGAATGAGGTTACCATGAGTGATGGTAGAGGTGATACCACGGTCAGGATTAAGCTCCGGTAGGCACCATTTTTTCCGTAGTCCCCCGCAGAGCTGATGCCTTGCGACGGCGTTTGCATCGAAGCAAGTGGTAGTCGTGGTAGGGAGATTGATATACCTAGCCTCCTTGGCGAGAGAATCCGTCTGCTCATTTTCCTCGAAGTTAACATGAGCAAGGACCCATTTGATTGTAGATATAAATAATATATATAAATAAATATAATATAATACATACGAATGTATAAATACTAAGCAATAAATTTTAAAATTCTACTACTATTTAAATTCAAAAATATAACAACAAATATGAATCACTAATTCTGTAAGTGCTTAATTGAACTTATAGTTAGAGAAAACGCATATAAAAAAATTCATATGATAAGCACTTGACAGATTTAAATTATAAAGAATTATATGATTTTGAGTATATTTCATAACAATACAAGAGGGAGATATATTTCCTCTTTTAATCTTTAAAATCACCTACTTCAATTTATGCGCCACTTTATTACAGAGTTCAATAAGTTCCAAAAACTACAGGCGTACTATTGCAGTTTTCGAAAAATCCTGCGATTAATTTCCTTTTAACACTTGATTACATTGATAAAATAGTAGTAGTTTCTATATCATATATCAGAAATTAATCATACTTGATATCATTAGTCGAGAAATTAATGGATAATTAAAAGATACAGAGGAAAAATTCCACAAATTATGAATTGTTTTCTCAAATAATGATAAATAACTTAAATTAATTTGATTTTTGATAAAATTAAATTATTTGTTAATTCAAATAATACTAAAGAATAAATTCAAATAATAAATCCATAAAATACCGAAGAATTGTTTATGACCCTTATTATTTTTTGTATCAGATGATTATTTTTTTGTATAAGTTGAATAACTTCTTTTTATTTGAATGTAAAATATATTATTTTCTAATGGAAATCTAATACATTTGTTTCGTTTACGTTTTGCTTTAACACCTTGGTGAATCATTTCAAAAGAAAAATAAATAAATTGAAAGAAAAAAATAAAATTAATATGATGGAATCTCACTTACCAATTTCACATAATTCCTTTTATTACATTACTCATAAGCATATTTTCATAATAATAAGATTTTTTTATTTCATTATTTTATATAAAAAAATTTGTTAATTCCTTAAATCAATTTTCCAGTCAAAATTGTTGCACATTTATTTTCAATTTGCTATTTTAAAACTCTTTCTCTAACTATTTATATAATATATGTATTTTATATAATGCTTAGAATATAATATCTTCCCTTTCACAGTTCGTTTATAACAATGATTATCTTTTGTTTGTATTTTATAAAAAATAAAAATATAAATTATTTTTCACTTGAAACTATATTTTATTATATAAAGATTACAACAGATGTATTGTAATTATTTAAAATGCTTTTTTTTATTACTAAAAGATCCAATAATCTACATAATTAAAGTAAAGAGAAAAAAATTTCTAAATAAATTGCTGAAGAGTAAATGAAATAAATTGTTAAAACAAATGAAATTTACTATTGACTATTAAATATATAGAAAGCATAAGCCTCATAAAAGAAAAGAAAAAGTGCTAAATTCTTAATTTACATTTTTAAAGGTTCACTGGAAACCAGAATTATAGTGTGGATTTAAATTAACTTTCACAGTGTTTCTTCAAATAGACATTTGAACTAATTT
>CM075855.1:3274750-3412250 GCA_037975125.1 Latrodectus hesperus
TTCCATTAAATATCTCAATTTTAAATCATTGGTTCTAAAATTCTAAGTCATTATTTCTAATTTGCTTAATTGTTTTCAATAGTTACTTAATAACTTATAGTTACTCTAAATTAACAATGTGACGAATTGATTTATCGTAATCAATAAATTTGTGGCATTAAAATGTGAGAAATATCAGCTGTATTTGTATAACAAAGACTTAAAATCTTCTAATACGGAAAGTGAAGAATATATATGTGTGTGTGTGTTCAGTTTTTGACCACTAGCATTCTTTAAATTTATTTAGTCGTCTATAAAATATACAGATCTTTAGTTTCCATATTAGAAGTTTTTTAATCTTTGTATTATATATATATATATATATATATATATATATATATATATATATATATATATATATATATATATATATATAAACTATTAGAAATAACTATCTGTTACGTTCTACATCCATGGTATTTTTCGAAGCAAGTATTATGATTTATAAAATTTTCTTTGATATGGACGTTGAATATCAATACATTAAATGAATAATAAATACAATTAAATATGTGAGCTTATTAAAAGATTTGGAACTAATAGTATATATCTCCCAAATTGAAGTCTTTCAGACTTTTCCCATCGCCAAGCTGAACTAATGTTTTTGAAACGTTAAATTTCTCAAGGTACACAAAATTGAAATGAAAGAGCAAGAAATTTAACCACTGTTGCCACTTAAAAAAACATATATATGATGCAAAAGGACATTAAAAAAAGAAAAAAATAAACCTAGCAAAAAAACACCCGAAAAGCAAAAAAAACTCAAATTGGCGACACTATACTCAAGCAAAAGAGGCTAGATTTGGCGAGTAATCTCTTGGGGGGATATTTCATTCTTATGTTTGAGATCATTATTATTTTAATGCATTGATTCCTTTCTAAAGGTGATAGTTGTTTTTAAGTTGGTAATATTAGAATTCATGGAAATTCCATTGCGCTAAAAGGGTTAAAAATTTAAAAAAGAATGAGTTTCATTCGGGTCAAAATGTAAACTATATTAATAAAGAAGAAAAGAAGATGAGTCTTTCTTTATTAATTAAAGATTTCAAAGGATTTTTTTTTATCATTTTAGGAACACAAGTAAGTTCACAGTGGCTTACTTGATTAATACACAGTTGGCTATTGAAATTTAACCATCATGATATAAATTAAATAAAAAATAATTATTTAAAGTAAGCAGTGTGAAATGAAGACAAAATGATTAAATTTGCAATTGGATATTTGTAAGAAATCAAAATTAGTAGAAAAGGTGTCATCTATGACAGCTAAAGCATCCCTTACCCTGTCAGGTATAGAAGACAGAGAAACGGATATTTCTTACTGTTTGAAGTACATACAACACTTCATTAACCAAAGCCGTTAGAATTGAGATTCATCTGAAAAGTCAACATCGAACCACTGCAGATTCAGCATTGTCATTTGGCACAGCCTTTCTCTCAATGCAGCATTATCAAAGAGAGTTGAAGAAATAGTCATCGTGATGACATTAGCACAATACGCTCATATAGTGCAACTTTTGGAGTAACATTGGCCAGAAACATATTGTTCCAAAGTCGTCACACTCTAAGAGCGGATACTGAACGTATTACAAACAACCCGTTTCCTCAATTGTAACCTATGTTGTAGTTGTTCCATTTCGCAAGACCAGCCTCACAATATTCCCATTTTTCGAGTTTTAATCATAAAAAAGCGTCATAAAATCTTGCATACTCCTGAGTATGTCCCACAACAATCCATTGATTCCGTATTCGCATGACACTGATTTTGTTTTGGTTAGTGCGAATGACAATGTTAATGATAATTTACAGTCTTTAAATGCAAGCAATGACCCTGCTTCTGTGAAATTACGATACTTGCTGGAAAAACATTTGATTGAAAATACGATATTCTGAGAAAACTCAGCACTCAAAATGAGATTTTTGAACGGAAAAATTTACTGCACATCTTTAATTTGATGCAGTGCTTCGGATGTCGTTTGTCAATTCTGCGTTGTCGAAATCACAGAAATACTAATTATTTGCATATTCTCTTTTGATGTGATATTGATATTTTCAAGATCATCGCATTTTGGTGTTGTGATTTTGATGCTTAACAGCGTATAAAATTTTTTTTGCTGTGATTCAGGTGAAATTCTATCCATTCAAACTTCATTTGACCATATTGTTATGGTAAAAGTGAATATTGTATTATTAACATACAAATATACATTTATCACACAGTCTTGATTTCTAAGCAGAGTCTTTCAAGACTGAGATGATAAATTCCAAAGAAAGAAGATTTTCCTTTTCATTCATTTCATAGAATAATAAGAATCCACATCAGGAATCTAATAATATTACCCTTAATATAATGTTCGAGAACTATAAATGTCATTGTGACTTCACTTTACCTTTTACAAGAGATAAATGCTTATGATAATAAAATAAAAGAATATCAATGAGTGAGCCATAACACCTTTTTAAATGAATCATTGTTTTATGTGGAGTATAATGATGTATATAGAATTGATACTTCTACACAAATCTATAAATAGTTACTATGTATACTAGTGGTAACTACATATAGATCCATGTATGAAGCTACAAAAATAATGAACATTGTTAGTTTGTATTTGTAGTCATCATGTAAACTTGTCATGTTGCATGAGGATATGATATATCTTGTTCATAAGTATGCTTCTTGTGATCATTAGTATAAATAGTTACATTCACTAGCCTAATATGTAAACTCTCATGACTTGTCATGGATGAGGCATTTATGACATCATCGGTTAATAAATTATTCATGATAGTTTTTTCCAGAGCTATCATAAGCTACTTCAAATCAGAAAGAGTTAGAATTCTTCCGTAATTAGTATTTTTCCAGATTTTTTTACTCAATGGTAAAATTGGGTCCTAAGACAATATTCAAAGTTATGTATTGGATTGATAAATCAAAACTTTCCATTTTGTGTGGCTAATAAATTCTGATATAAAGTTGAAATACCAAGGGATATATAAATTGTATTTATAATCATAATTTATTTTATTGTAACACACAAAAAATTTTAAAAGTTATTGCTATCAGAGTGATAATTAAGCACTGAAAACTATAAATATAACTATATCTTCCCTTTATTAAAATATTTAAGTGCAACATAATTTTTCTTCATTGCCTTCTTCTTGGCTCATACATTTTAATTTAGAACAGAATCCATTACATTAAGAATTTGAAATTTCACAATATATAAACAACGACCTTACATACATTTTTTTATTTAATATGTAGCACTTTCAATTTTGAAATATCTGTATTATCCGTGTTTAATTGTTGGGAAACATGCATTTTTATATTTGTCTACTTCATTTTACTTACATTTTATGCATACAAATACGTGCTATTATACATAAACATCATATAATGTCCATAATTGTTTATTACTATATGAATATGAATTAAAAATTTATGTGTACCGAAATCTATTTGTATGTACTGAAGTGTTTGAAATCGAATTAAACATATCACATTTTAAAGCATTTATATATTCAAATGAATAATTTTGGAGAACTCAGATACACAATAAGATATTGCTTCAAAAATATATGAGACTGACTGAAACTTCGTTATTATTTATGAACTTATACTAAGAAAACTTTTATTAAAAAACATTTTTTTATGAAAAATTTTGATACATTTTAATTGAATAGAACAATGCCACAGTCTCAAAAACTAATGATTAATTTGTTTTCCAGCAGCGATATGACCATCTTATAGTAGACCATAAAAAAAATAAAAAGAAACTACTTGGAATAATATTTATAAAGACATAAGTCTAACAAAATTTTCGTTCTTGTATTGAATTAAATAGCAATAAGCCATTATCATTTAGTTTCGAAATTCCTCTAAATTAATACTGACACTAACTTTCTATTAAAAGTTGTTATATTTTTATCCAATCAAGCAGCACGGGGAAAAAATCTACCAAATTATCCGTCACAACAAGCTATTACTCTTCAACTCCATCATAGAAGCGTCTATGGAAACAAAAGCCTCTCTCTGAACCACCATCCCACAATTCCTCAACCGCCTCACTCAGCAAGGCACATTGCTCCAGATTTTTGACAATTCTTTTCTGCTAGTGTTTCTCCTTAATTCATCATTTGCCTCTTCCCCTTTTAACGCCCCTTGCCCTGATTTTCTGTCATGGGTAATGGATAACCCCAACTGTCCCCGTCCGGGGTGTGAGTATAGACTACATCCTCGGTGAGAATCAACAAATTTCTCAACTTGTCTTCCACCCTGTTCGATCGAACACGTTTTTCATACTCTCTGCTTTCTGAGCTGGAATAAGTAACCACCGATTGTTATGTTGATGACAACTTATACATTATACAAGTATTTCTCAGGAAATCTGCCGCATAATGGTAACTGTAAATCAATGAAAAAGTATCTGATTCCGATTTGCCACAACTCATACATAAGAAAAAATCATTTTGTGTCTTGTTATTTTTAAAGTATTTGAAATAAAAATTATGCATGGAACTTGAAAAATGGAAATTGTAGTTAAAAAAGCATGTCAGTGAGTAGACAAACTGGTGTTTTATTTAATTCTACTTTTTTTTATATCTAGGCATAAATAAATGTGTGAATTTATATATGTATATACATATATGTGTTTGTGTGTATATATATATATATATATATATATATATATATATATATATATATATATATATATATATATATATATATATATATATATATATATATATATATATATATATATATATATATATATATATATATATATATATATATATATATATATATATTAATGTTGACGTTTAAATATATAAAAATGTTCGTTTCAATATATTAAAGCTAATGTTTAAACATTAAAATGATTTAATTGCTGAGTTAAATAGAATTTTCATTTTTTGATTTAAAAATTAAATTGGTATTAGTAAAACAACTGTGTGTGCAACTATAGTTCTTTTTATTTTTAAGTACTTTATCACACGTAGAGAACAGTATAATCATAAAATAATCTAGTTATGAATTTGAAGTTTTGCGTATTTAAATTTCTTATTACCTTAAAAAATTACATTCTTTAAATGACTGATAAAAATAAACAAATTTGGTAATCATGGGGAAAAAACACTATTCTTAAGGTATTACGATGAATTTCTGCCTCAGAATAATAAATTTGACAAAAATATTTTATGATATTGAGTATTATGTATGAACGTTGTGAAATTATACCGTAGAAATTTATAGTTTGTACCATCTGTTCATTTGTAATTTGTATGAAAGTACCATCTAAATAAAAATTATAAAATTAATTGGATATATAAGAGGATCATTAAATTTTTTATGTAAATGATATATACGTTGAAATGTATCAATTTAATAAATTCAATGGACTATATTATGTATTATTTGATTTATTTGTCTATATTCTGTATTGTTTTTATTATTTATATCAAACGAATGAATTGATTTAACTAGTGTTAAAAATCGTACTTTAATTTTAAAATCCTAAGAATAAAGGATGCTAGTTTTTAATGATAAATTATCCGAATGAATTTTTTGTCTCAAGGATAAATGAAAACTAAATAGTATATGTAATTTGTTTTATTTATTTTTTTTGATTGATTATAAGACGAAAACAATTTCGTTATTTACTTTAAATTCCCTACATTTTTTAGTACATTGTATAAACAAAACACCAGTACACGTATGATTTTTGATTGCTTTTTAATTTGTAATGCTTTTTTATAATTTAAACTTATGCATTTCTACAGTTGTATACACATTTCTGTACGAACCTAGGATTTCATTACAAACTTAAAATAGATTGCAATTATTGTTACCTCTATAAAACAAGTATTACAATTTTCTAAGGAAACTTTTACTCCAGTTTCCACATCTGCAAATATATTTTAACTTTTTTCAAATACTAAATCTATTAAAATACATTATAAATACGCTAGTATATTTAGTATAGTAAACAAAAATTATCAATACTTATATTAATTTCCAGAAGCTCATGCATTTGTGAATGCTGCATGAAGATATACGTGAATTCCACTTATTGTAAAGCAATTCGTTTATATACTATAATAACATTTTTTTGAAAGGACTAAATAAAATTTAAAAAGCAATAAATATTAGATTAGATAAATTACGTTTAAGTTAACTAATACTTTAAAATTAATTACTGTGATTAAAATTATTGAAAAATTTAACAAAAAATTGAAATAACACAATTTAAAAAATTTTAGTACGATTCAAATAGTTAAACAAAAATGAGCATGATAAAACTTTAAAAGAAGATAACTTGCAGTATAATTTAGGATCCTTGAGTGATAACTTCTTGGCTTACTTTTGATAAAATACGTATAATATTTACAATGCAACTTTAAATATTAATATAATTTTTTTCTAACTGCTTAAATCCATTGATATAATTAGATATAAATTCAAGATTGTGAGTTCTGATTATAATACGAATTTTTTAATTCATTCAAAAAGCAAAGTTTTGGCACACTAAAAAAATGTTGACTTAATTTATTTTTTCCCCTAATATCACTAAGAATTTGATAAAAAATATATCTAATATGCTTAATCCTATGCCAAGTTTATGTTTATAAATCATTGCTGATTTCAACATTATTTTCATATAAGCAATTAATTATAATGTGTTGTAAATAAGCTTGCTTACAAAACTAAAAATAATCATCCTTTATGTATCATATTAAAGATTTGTACCATTTTTTAAATATTTATTACAAAACTGTAGTAATAAAAAACAAACATCGATTCATTGGAAACAAGATAAGAATTCTGGTAAAAAATTACCAAAGTATAACAAAAGTGCAAGATTGCAAAGCACTGAAACCAATAAATTTATTAAAAATGCAGTAAATGTTAACGAACTTCTAGGCATCTGAGGGTAATATAACGTTCCTCAGACCGAGAGGTTCCTGATTAATACCAGTCAGAATTGAACAGTTAAAAGTGAATGTTGCGGTTTTCCTCTATATCTTTGCTTGAGTGCTTACGAGTTTTCTGGATTTCCTTTCTTGTAACTTGTAACACCAGAATACGTCCCACTATCAATGAAAAAAAAAGAAGCTTACATAGCGCACTTACGCAGCTTCCTTTGTAGACATGGAAAAAGCTGCATAAATTCCAAATGTAAGTTTCTTCATATACAAGATCACAATGTAATAAATATGTAATGAAACTTACATTGCAAACTTATATAGCTTTCTCCATGTCTACAAAGGAAGCTGCGTAAGTGCGCTATGTAAGCTTCTTTCTTTTCATTGATAGTTTGACGCATTCTGGTGTTTCAAGAGAGGAAATCCAGAAATCTTTTAAGCACCCATGCGCAGCTTTTTTTGTAGACATGAAAAAAGCTGCATAAATTCGCAATGCAAGTTTTTTTCCTAAGTTTCCGAAGTTCAAAACTTACGAAAGAAATTTCATGCTCGCAAATTTCTTTCTTAAGCAGCTTCCTTCACAATCATGAAGAAAGCTGCGTAAGAAGGAAACTTTGTGAGCACAAAATTTCCCAGGTAAGTTTTAACTTCGAAAAAACTTAAGAAAGAAACTTCCACATAAAAGGAAACTTACCCTACGCGGATATTAAAACATCTTAAAATAACCTCAGAGCGTCAGGCTATTCATTACGAAATGCCAATAATAGTATTCGTTTTTAAGTTATTGCAAATACTTTAAGCAATTTAAAGGATACATAAGCATATTAAATTAAATTAAAATGTTAAAGAGATAAAAAAATTATTTTAACTATTCAACTATCTTTTAAAAATTTTTACGCCTTCGCATGTTTTCAAATCTTTGAAAGCTATGAAATTTTGAAAAACTTTTTTACTAAACTTTTAAGAAAATTTCAAATGTTTCAAAAAGTCACTTTTAAAAAGTATATCTTATGAATTGTACAATAAAATTTATCGTATTAAACTTTTTAAGGAAATTTTAAATTTTTCGAATAGTTTAGTTTTAAAAACATTGCTTATGAATTATTCTATAAAATCTAAGGAAATCAAAATTAGCTATAAATTATAGATAACTAAATAAATCACTGTTAATGCATAATTAAGGAAAATATATAAGGTAATTAATATATTTGTAT
Organism: Latrodectus hesperus; assembly: GCA_037975125.1. Lineage (NCBI taxonomy): Eukaryota > Metazoa > Arthropoda > Arachnida > Araneae > Theridiidae > Latrodectus > Latrodectus hesperus. The sequence goes on from CM075855.1 coordinate 3,282,930, forward strand.
AAAAAATACAAGTTTGGCATTGATCAATCATAACCCCATTATACATTTATCACTCTAACATCTAAATACGATTATAAAGTACAATAATTATGCGTGTAGCGTATTTAATTAAATTTAGCACTCTTTGGAAATATTATAAGCTCAAACCTCTTAGTAAAATGACCAAATCTCTCTCCATTTAGTTCCATGATTACCTAGTGGAAATTATATACACGGGCGCATTTTAATTATCTGTGCTGTTGTAAACTGAGTTTAGAGATTAAGCGCTTTTAGAAATATTAATTAATTTCTATTTTAGGTACCAATATGTTTGATATAACTTTCTGTTGTGCTTAAATTTATCTTTGCTCGTATAATTTTATCACAATTACCTTATGGATTAGTTATATGAGGAAATCCCTTATTATGTTATAATTTGGCAGAAATACGATAAATTAAATGTTCTTCATATTGAATTTTAAATTTAGTTAGACATTCTACTGATAAATAATAAACATATGGAAATTTATAGGGTAATTTATTTTAATACACATTTATATGCATGATTTGATCTTAAAATAGTTGTGTATGATTAAACTAGCTTATTTTTTAAGAATGTTTATCTATATACATTAATGGAAAGCATATAAATTCCTCTTAAGAAGTATAATTAAGACTTTTTCATTATTGAAGTTTTAAATTCACCATTTTAAAAAATGTAATTAATTCTTCTATTCTAAATAAAAGAAATTTACAATTTATGATTGAAAAATGGGATAAAAGGGAGATAATGACACATTAAATATTTTTATTTTTCATTTTAAAATAATTTTTAGCTAATTAAATTTCTATAAGTACTTGCTAATTGTTATTAAAGCAAATATATTTTTTAAATACCAATTTTACCAATTTTTATAAAAGAACATGTGAAAAAAATTAAATTTAGGAAATGTTAAAATGAATCATATTTTATAAGTATTAGCTTTAAAAAAATGTTAGCGTAATAGAATACTCAAATGAATAACAAAGAAAATGAAAAAAATATGCTTACTTTTTTATTTAGAAAGAAGGGATATGTAGGAGGTATGGGTCTTTTCCATGAACAAATATTCCTAGAAAAAATAATTTAAAGATTTTGGCAGCATATTTTCCTCTTACATTTTGTAAGTTAATCAAGTAAGTACATGCTTCTGCTTACGAAAACAGTAAAATCAGAAATAAAATAGGAAACTGAAGATTTTTCAGATATTTTTATGCAATGTAAATATGCAGTCAAAATTTAAAAATCCTCATAAATTTCAAGAATAAATGTATCCCAGAAATGAGACGAAATAAAAGTTAAAAAGGAGAATAAGAATTTAGATTTGAAGCACTTTCCTTGCTTATTCACAGTGATTTCTTTAAATTATTTTCACAATAAGAGAAAGCTTAAAACAACACATTAATCATAATAATATGAAAAATCTTTAATTGCATGAGTAATTCAAAGATATTTAATAATAAATGAATTTTTAATAATGATATAATATTCATGCATTATGTTTAAAGTAATTCCTTACGAAATATGCATGCTGCATGAATTTAATGCTGCATGACAAAGGACATTCTTATTGGAAAATTGTTTGAGTTTTTTATTAGCCTTATAAAATTAATTCAAAAAGCTGTAACCACGTTATACTTTAATCATTACTGATGCTACTCTACTACTCAGATAATGTTCCCAAATCAAGCATTTTTAACATATTAAATTGTTTTAGTCGTCCTTTCTGTAACATATAAACAAAGTGACTCAGTTGACAGAGACGTTTCATTGAATAACTATCAAGAAATATTTTTCTATGAATACTTCCACTTATAAAAATTGAAATTTGGAATAATTAATTCCAAGTTTCTAAAATTATTAAGCAATTGAAATATTCAGTGCATAAGAGGCCTTCGCAACTTTATTAATAGCTATTTAAGATTTGCGAAAGTACAAATTTAACGTATTAATTTAAAAAATATGTTTTATTATTAATCTAATAAGAAATTTCAATTTATTACAGAATAAATTTATTTTCAAATATTTAATCAAAAATATTACCTTAAAACATTTATTATTAGATTAAGAATATTTATGCTCTTTTAATATTCATTAAATAAATAATTTTTCAATATTTATTTTATAGATAAAATAAATTAGTCACATGTATTACAACTTTAAATTCTAATATTTAAATAGTTCTTTTTTTATCATTTTTATTTACTAAGAAATTTTTAATAGCAGTCTAAATTTAAATTTAAATTTCTTATTAGATATATACTAAAATACCAACAAAAAATAGCATTTCAAACAAAGTTATTATTTACTCTAAGAAATAAATATTTGTTTCATTAACATAAATACCAAGAAAGTAATGCCAAGAAATGAAAACAAATGCTGCAATTTTATTTCTTGCATGTTTAATTTTTGAAAAAGAAATAAGCTATCTTAAGAGGAGTAAGCAGCCAGTTTGATTATACAAAATGAAAAATTTCACTTGCAGTCACCATTTTTCGTTTTATTTTATTACGTTAGAAAAAATTGAATTCTACATGGTAGATTTCAAAAGAATATAATTATTTCTACATGACAAAAGACAGCTTGAGTTTATTCATTTTTAAAGAAACTGAAAGTTCTCCAACAGTAATGTTCTCGGTAGAAGAAATAAAATTATTCATCGAAGAAATGTTTTTGACAAATAGAATGAAAATATTTAACCAGTAAAAATAAGACAGTTTATTCATCAGTAAATTGTTCTACTTTAATCAAAATCATAGTGTATGATAGTTGTATAATAATTTTGTTATGTTACAAAAATACGTTGAAATTTGGAATAATCATTGAAAAAATATGATTTCTGAAAAAACAATGAAAGTCTAAGCTATGCAAAAAATATGCAAAGCGGAATAAATTAAAATTACAAACTTGTAAATGTGCATCGAAGTAAAAATATTTTTATAGCAATATGTTAAATATTTGTCAATATTTAATAGAAATTATGATATTTAATATATTATTAATATTTTAAACTATATATTTTAAAACTCTCAAATTTTTCCCATAATTTTTATTCGAAAAGTTAAAAAGTTTCAAGTAACCAGCATATATTTTATCTATTGTCAAAAGTATTAAATACCCATAAAATATGCTTTCAATTAGTATTTTTGATTACTTTTTGAACGTATAAATACAGTATTGCAGGCTATCTAATATTGCATTTTTGAAACAAAGAACCATGAGAACATGGTAATATTTACACACATGTGGTATGTTCTTTATTCATAGATATGTTTCAAATATTTTGTTATCATACATGTATGATTGAAAAACTAGACAATAAAACTTTTGTTTATCTAATTATCATAATGTGTTAATCAGACAATTCATACTTCACTAATTTTGATTTTAAATTTAAAAAGATTCTATTTATTGCTGAAAAATAAATTTACAATATTGTGTCTATGTCAATAATTACATTGATTCAAGCCAATGCTATTTATGTCAAAGTGAGTTACAAAGTAACGTTCAATAATCACAGATTTTAGCTAATTATATATATATATATATATATATATATATATATATATATATATATATATATATATATATATATATATATATATATATATATATATATATATATATATATAGCTATCATACATCATTTAAATAAAACCTAGTTGCTGTAAATTTATTAGTTCAAATTGATTTCTTAATATTTTCACAGATACTTTCCTTATAATTTTTAAAAACATTATTTCTGCTGTAGATGCAGCTACGTATTTTCTTATTTTCATAAATAACTGGATAATGACAAGAATCATCAATAATTTTAAATTAAATAAATACTTTATCACATATAAAATTATAATTAATTACAAATTCTTTCTGAAATCTAAATACACAGTAAGAAAACATAAGTGCGCCAGTTCTTCCCTACTATTTCTAAAAAGAAAATCCATAAGTTTACTGAATTCTTGAACATATGTTTGATTCGAAAAACAGTTTCAAATAAGATATTCTCAGTGAATTCAAGTATGTTTTCCTCCAATCTGAATTCTCATGAATAGAATCAGATCGATGGGTAGGGAAAAGAATTCCCTAGGGGAGAAATGGGTATGGTATATTCCCTACATTGCAACGATTGAAAGTAAAAATTATTCTTTCTTTACATAGAAAAGTAGGTTTGAGCGGAAGTCTATACATCATGAAAGTCAAAGAAGTACAGAGGATGAGTAAAGAGGAAAATAAAATGAAGATTTGTTTACAAAGTAGAAAGAAATCTGATACCAAGTTTGCTCTCGAATGCAAAATGATATGCATTAAAAGTTTATCGGTTTGTGAACAAAATGTTTTATTATAGCGAATGAAATGAGCTTCATTGTGAAGTACGGGGAATAATTCAAATTAACTAATGCATTTCGTTGTTCATAAATTAAATAAATAATTTTATTATTATATATGTATGTTTGCTTAAATGTATTCATAAAATTTAAGAGAATTGTGTTGTTGAGATTTAATCATATTAAATTCTAAATGTAGATTTTTAGTGCATTTCATACATTAGTTAAATTGAAACAATTATTAATAAATTACTGTAGGTCAAAATTGTATTTGAAGCTTAAAATTTGTTTGTAATATTATTTTACAACATTTTTGTGCTGGTACATATATTTCAATATAAGAAAGGAACACTCGTCAATTTCTAGTACTGTATTAAATATTTTTCATGCTCGAATGATTTTTAATAGTAGGTGTGTAATTAATGACAAAATTCATAAATTTGTGATATTTATAATGTATTAGAATACCAAATAACTGAATTTTCAATGACTAAATAAATTATTTTATTTTGTACAGTACGAACTAATTTGCAATATAAAAGTACTTATTATAAAAAAATTCAATACAACTCATTTAAAGATTAACAAAGTTTTGTATTCGTTTAAATAAATACAATATTTATTTTATTACCTTAATATAGAGCAAAGTATTAAACTTTATCCCAATGCTATGAATAAAGTTTTTGTTACAGTTATCATTATAAAATATTTTGCACATGTTTCTAATTATTAATATAGTAATAATATTTATGACTTCAAAAGGCAAAACAGGCATATGATTCAATTATCAAAAAATTCAGTTATATTGCTTGTGTTCTAAAACGAATAATTGTCTACAAATAAATAATTTTATTAATATTGTAAATGTTATAACTAAAAAGAATAAATGTGTTTTCTACTTATTAAACAACGTTTAATTTTTATTATAAGAAATCTACAAACATAGCTGAAAATATTTAATTCCTCTTCACCATTTTTTTCAGGTTTTAATTTTGTCACTTTTTCACTTAAAATCTTTATTTTCCATAAAAATGCACAAGTGACAAGCATTTTTACATTTTACGTTGTGATAGTTTAGTTATATAGGAGAATACGAATATATATATCATGTATAATTTTGCTTTTATTGGAAATATTATGACAATTCTGAAAAACAACAATAGAAATTTCTAATTACTAGTTATGTTTTAACAAGATATGTGTACCAACAATACATTTGACGCATATAGAGTGATTGTAAAAATTCTTTACTTAATTGAAAATAAATATAAGGTGTTATTATTTGACAGGAATCATTCAAGAGCGTGTAAAATAAGGAAACACTTAGAATTACCATAGTTACGGCTAGAGCTGAAAATTTAGAAATTTTCAAATAACAATCACTAATTTTATCCTTACAAAAATACATCAGAGAATTCAAAAGGTAATAAAATGATTGATACCGTTAATACTAATGTATAAGTAAGAACATTGTAAAGAACTAATGAAAATAAAAAAATAAAAAACACTGACGCCTTTTGTAAATTTGTAAAAATAATCAGACGAAAAAGCAGAAACCAAAGAAAAGTACAAAGCATCGCTTTTGGAAATCCTTTAATAAGCAGTCAGTAAAGATTGCCTTTTCAATCAGATTAGTTGTCAGCAAAATTAATGCATTAGTTATCTTATAACCTATACAACAGTGAAGATTATATTAGAAATAATTCCTTGATTTTCATGTAAGTAATTATATTAATTCACACGTTACATATGTCTAGCTAACGTTAAAATTATAAAAGATAATAGAAGTTTTATCTTAACATTTCCACATTATTTCACTTTATGTGAACTATAGAAATATCAAAAAAAAACTATAGTCTTAAAATCATATAAAATTTCTCCATTAGTAACTACATCAGTTTGTCGAGTGACAAATGTCTCTGCAGTATCATTTAAGGTTTACTAAAAACGAGATTATAGGATTGAATAATCATCTAGTTCAATATATGTCCTGATTAAAATTTCTAACTTTCCGTTATTGAAATTTTAATCAGGACATATATAATTTTCTTTTTTCTCAATTTTAATCTATCAATTTTCAGAAAAATATTCTTTTTTTAATATAAAATTCGACAATTCAAAAAGAAAAAAACAGAGAATGTGATTAATTTTCAGAACATTACAAAATTGTTAATTTGAAATAGCACTTTAATTCACGTAACGTCTGTTTATATAATTTTATATTAAATTATATTAAAAAAGGAGATTATTTTCTTTTGTTAAATGGATACATTATATACTGTTCAGAAATTTTGTAAATGTATAATGTCTGAACATATTTTCTTGAGATATTATTTATTTGTCTACATTTAAAATATAAAAAAAAATCTTGTTTGCCCTTTTTCCAAAACTCTTAACATTAAGAACATTTGACATTAAGTAACATTTAATGTTCTAATAACATCAGATTTATTTTGTTATCTGTACACTAATGACTTGAAAATGTATTTTTATTTGAGTTAAAAATATAGATCTTTTAATATATTTAATGCTATTTAATCATTTTAATTTTTTTTAATAAATTTATGAAGAATTTTTTGAAAAACTGTTTTTTATTTGATTTTTCAAATATATATCTTAAATATTTTAATGAAGAATATTTTTTATTTTATGAGAGTATATTTTGCATATTATTTTATAATTTTTATTAACGAGCTCAAATTTTCATTGTATGAATAAAATTTGAGAATTTGGTATAATTTTATAGCTAATATCATAAAATATTATGTCTCAAATCTCTTATTTTTAGGAACCCTATTTTGATAAGCGAGATAAGACTTAAAATCAGTTTCTGTCAAACCTTTTAAACTGAAAGCTGCTAAAAATATTTTTAAATGATTAACATAAAAATTCATCTTTAACAATGTATAAATTTTATTTTGTTGTAATTAATCTCATTTTAATTTGAGATTATGGGACTATTTTTAAACTATTAATAAAGCAAAGTATAAACTTGTAAAAACCATGTATGAAGATTTTTCCATTAAAAATTAATTCAGTAAATAAAACTACCGTACTTGTTCCATTATCTTGTGACTAAATATAGTAAAAAAGTGTAATCGATCAGCAGCTGTCATGATTATAAAAGAGTTATCAATTCTTTTCTTACAAAACTTTTTTATTCAGGATAAAAGATAATATTTTTTTAATAGGGAGGAACTTTCATAAGGAAAATTTTATTTTAGATGAAAAATTCTATGCAAATATTTGAAAAGCTTTTAGTTTTATTTAATAAAGATTACAATTTATAAAGGTAGTATTGAAGCTTAGGATCCTGCAAGAAACATTTTACTCCTTATTATTGAAGATTTAATTAATATACTATGGAAAATAGAAATAATTTTAATTTCCTTTACTTTCACAAATTTAAACTTCTGTCATTTTGCTTAGTTATTTTATTTAAATTATTTTTCTTTTTTAATAGATTAAAGATTTATTAATAAATAATAGTAATAATTTATATTCTCATTTTCGATAATTATTAATATTATCTTATAGAAGTAGTGACAGCTAATTTTGGAACTTTTTCATTAGCCCTATTCTTATACTGAATGATATTAGGTTGGTGCGTATGAAATGTCGGATTCTCTTTACATGCGGACGTTTTCCTCCCTGTTTTCGTTATACTTTTGTATTTGGCATAACCTCATTCATACTCGTATTGTCCATTGCCAGAGACTCATTTCAGCAAAATAGGTTTTCTCGAAGGTCTTCCCTTTTTTATTTCTTTTGAGTTTATTGCCGATATGAATTCTGCCGACATTCGCGTCGTTTTCTTATATGAGTACAAACTTGGTAATAGTGCTGCAAAAGCTGCACGCAACATAAACCAAGCGTTTGGGGAGAATACGGTTAACGATCGGAAAGTGCAGCGTTGGTTCGAAAAATTTCGGACTGGCGATTTTTCACTGCAAAATGAGCCGCGCGGAAGACCCAAAACGTCTGTGAAGAATGATGACCTGAAGGCTCTAGTGGAAGCGGATCCAGCCGTATCCACGAGGGAACTTGCTATCAGGATGAAAGTTGACCATACAACGATATTGAGACACCTTTCTGAGATTGGCAAGGTTAAGAAGATGGACAAGTGGGTACCGCACGCACTGACAGAGCGAAATAAGCTGGATCGGTTAAACGTATGCTCATCATTGCAGCATCCACCATATTCACCGGATCTCTCGCCGACCGATTTTCATTTTTTCAAGCATTTAGAGCTGTTTTTAAGGGGCAAACACTATGAAAATGAAGACAGTCTAAAAAACTCGATATCAGAGTTTATTAATTCTAAAGACCAAAATTTTTTTAAGACAGGCATCTACGCTTTAAAATCTCGTTGGGAGAAGTGTATCGAAGCGAATGGAGCATACTTTGATTGAATAAACAGCTTTTGAAGAAAGATATGCAGTTTTATACAATCACTTAAGAATCCGATATTTCATACGCACCAACCTAATATTTTCATTTTAGTTAGTTCGCACTGTTTTTTTTTTTTAAATTGTGATTAGAGATTGATAAATTCAGATATGTGATTACTCATAATATTCATTATGTTCAATACGCTTAGAACACAGCAACACATGAGTTTTATGGGCATTAAAGGAAAATGTTTAATGAAAATTCATATAGCTGAATCACATTCGTAAAACTGTTAAAATTGATTATAGTTAGAAGTATTAATTTACTGAATATTTGAATTAATAAGTAAAAATTTATAAAAGTTATTAGAGTTTTTTATTTAAAATAAAGTTTTAATTCATGATTACTCATAGAATAGTGGGTTAACTGCAATTAAGAACATCTAAGAAAGCGGAACATATTTCAAATGTTAAATTTTTTTTAATTTATAGTTCTTTTATATTTTCCTAACTTCAGTTTTATCTATAACTCTTACATACTAAGATCTAATATACATAACTTTTACTGGTGTTAAATCTGTAAACATAGATTGCTTTGCCAAAACACTTTTCTCTTTTGAAATCGATTTCAAATTTTCCAAACCAAAAAACTCTGCCACAATATCTGGGTCCTTCAGAAAATCCAGAAATAGATTTCTATTTTTAGTCTAATATTTGTGTTTCTTTCTATAAGCATGTAAAGTGTTCTTTCCGGCATGATTTAACCAGGTTAGAGTTTGTCTTGATAAGAGTTTGTCTTCCTTAAAGAATTAATATTTTAATTTTGCTATCGTAATTCAACTTTTTTCTTATAAATATATTAATAAAGGAGTAATGACTTTTACTTATAAAATAGCTTAATTCCAAACCAAAAATCACATTTCTCAATCAATATAAGTAAACGATAATTTAAAATTTATGTGATACATAGATTTCATATTTTGATCAATATTATATTCAATAAAATTAAATTGTGGAGGTCACTATTATATTATAATTCTGCAAAATAATCTACAAAATAATCTCTTTCCATGTTAAAAATAATTTAACAATAGATATTTTAAAAGCATTATTGCTTTCAAATTAATGTTTTTGGTTGCCCCATAAAATACATAAAATTTTTGAAATTTTTAAACAACTTTCTTGTGAAAATTTTCATGTTATCAGTATGTTTGTTTTTTTATTATTTTAAAAGGGATTCACTATTTTAAAGGCTTTTGCTTAGTTAATCCTAAATTTCGTCTATCATTATTTATGGAATATTTGTTTTGCAATTAAACTTTTCTTTGAAAAAAACGTTTAAGTTTTATTAATATGCTAATGACGCATGTTATTAAATAATTCACATAAAACATCAATAATAGGCTCTTTTAGCAGTGAGGGGATCTTAAGCAATTTTGTATGATGTAAAAATATTAACATCATTTTTTTGAGTTTATAAGTTTTATTTTTTCTAATACTCCTAAAGCTAATTGAAACACTTGAAAGTTTACTTGTTTTTATAATATATATATATATATATATATATATATATATATATATATATATATATATATATATATATATATATATATATATATATATATATATCAGCTATTTCACTGAAAGAAGTAAATTAAAATTTTAAAATTTCCCCGTAACCATACAATAGATAATACTCTTTAAATTGGCAATACTTATCTTCAATTTTAATCACTGTTAAACATAGTGAAATGGGTATTGTGCTACTGTTTCTTCATGTAAATGGGTTTAGATTAGATTTAGGTTAGATTTTACATTTTGATATGGAAAATTTTATAAGTCTTCCTGTACTCATTACTCAAGGATATTCAAAGCGGTTTTATTTGTAAAATTATCCACTTATTTTATCAACATAAATATACAATATTTGAAAGTAGTTATATAATTCTTCCTAGCATAATTTTTAAGCAATATGAAATAATTATGGGTGGCTTTATTAACCGAAGTTTCGAATTAATAAAATTAATTATCAGAAAAACGAAAATAGCAAAATATAGAAACATTTAGCATTGAAGTTCAGAAATAGTATTCAGTCTTACATAATTTTATTTTTTCAAATTTTACACATTATTTTAACTGCACATTGAATATTTTTGATATACATTAAAGGTTTATCAGTTATATATTTAATAGAAGCACCTAAGATACTGACTTTTTATTATCGTAATAAATGGAAAAACGACATTATTTGCTGATGTTTTGTTAATTATAGTTTCAATATGTACATTCAAAATCGACTCAGGACATTTAGCAATAGATGGCAAATTTGTCTTCACTGGATCAAGGCTCATGCCGGACATACTGGTAATGAAAGAGCTGACCACAGGCAAAGCATGGTCAAACACGCAAAAAATTGAATTAAAATGGCTCAAATCATACTTGATTTCTAAATTACGCAATTCTCTTCGCTATGCATTTACTAATGGCTTGGCAACAAGAATGGAATGAGGCAGAACAAGGTAGATGGACACACAGCCTTAAACCCTCCGTCTCTCTTGATTTCCTAGTCAAGGACCACAAAGAAGCACAGTTTCTTTCTGGATATACTCCAACACCGGAGTATCTCAATAAAAGGGGTTTGGCTCCAAATAGTGCTTGCTCATGCGATCAGGTTGGAACCACTGTTCATTACGTGTCTGAATATGATTTCACAAAACAATGGCACCTAAAAGCGCCTAAGAACTCGGAGGAACTTACTCCGTTTCTCCACTTTGCTAACAAAACTCCTTCTCTTCTGCATAAGTTAATTATTTTTGCTAAAATTTTGTATTTGTTTAGCAATTAGTATTTATAATTTTCATAATAATAATTATTCAGATTAAGGTGCTGAAAAATATTGATTGATGCAGCACAATGTAATGTGCAATATTAAATATCCTAGAAAAGTTTATCAATTAGTAATTTTAATGTCTAATTTTGCATTATATTTCCTAAACATTGTAAACCATTATAAACTATGAACAGACAATGCAGGTTTTTTATGTGATAAAATAATGCATTGTAATATAGCACATTTAGTATTTGTTTTATTTATGTATATATACTATCAATGCATTGTATATATTTGCGCTTTTTCTAATACAATCTTCATATGGTACGTCATGTGATATAACACTTTCCTCTATCTAACCACTATATATAAAACTGGGGGTTAATATTCAAGTTTGCTTTGAGTCTTCAGAAATACCCTATTTAGCAATTTTAGTGCAATATATTTTCATTATTATTTCTAGTAATGTTAGAGTGTCTGTAAAATATTTTGCTATATATTTTATTCACTTTTTTAAGCCTTTTTATTATTTATTGTATTGTAATTATATTTTGTTCAATAATTTTCTTAATCGTGGTAACTACACAGCATAGACTGAGGTGCTGCAGAATATTAACTGAATCAGCAGATTGCAATCTGTAATACTTTAAATATTCTACATTTTATCAGCTACAGCAAATGTTAAATGTTCAATAGGATACCATTCATGCATATGTAATCTTAACTATCTGCGTGTAGACAATGCAGTCCTTTGGTATTGCGAATAATGCAATGTTACATTAAAGGACACAGTTAATGCATGAGGGAGTTATTAATACTTATTGAAAATCTGTCCCAGTTATTTGCTCTTTTTTATACTCTTCTACTTAAACTTAATTATATTGCTTGCATATTTGTGTTATAAACTACTTATATCGTCTGCTATGACCATCATCAAGATAAGTAATTTGTATTTTTACCAAGGTTACTTGGAGTATTAGGATAATCTATTTTCACAATTTTATTGCAATATTTAACTCATGTCATCTCCCATAGTGAAAATTTTGTAAATATTTTGTTGTTGATGTTACATTTCTGTCAAATTATTAATTTCAAATATTAGAGACCTATTGAAATTCAATTTTGTTATCAAATTTCGTGACAATTCTGTCACACCAGATGTATTACGTGATGGAGCTATACCTGATAACCTAAGGTACAGACCAGGAGTTCCATTGCGTATGTCTGTGTCTATATATGTACAAGTTTACATTGAATTAAATGTGTAGAATGAACTATTAGTGAATATCTGAGACAAAGCATAAGAAACATGTGGAGAAAATGACTCGTTGTATCAATTAAGTTAAAGAAAAATGTCAAAATTTTATTTGAGATCTACGAATTACCATTTTCAAGAATTTAAATCTTTCTTCTATTTATCTATACTTTGTAAACTATATGTAACTACTCTAAAGCTATAGCGAATTATAGTCCATCATGTTATACGCATAGCTTAAATTTCATGTTATTCAAGGTATTTTTGGCTTTGAATTTTCGATGGCCAACAGTGTGTATTTCCTAGAATAAAAAATATTGAATCGCTTTATGTGCAAAAATGCCATTCTGTTTTTCTGTAGTAATATCTTTAATCAGTTGTTTATAGCCTATATAACAATTTTTTCTCGGAGGTTGAATCCATAATCATTGTAGCTAACAATTCTTCCTCAGTCTGATACTTCATTAAGAATTTCATTACCATACATCTTTTACATGATAATAAAAAATTTATTCCTTCTCAATAATCTCAACTATTGCATATTTAAATAATTTTTAAAATATACAGGCTAAACTTATTGAACATGAGTCCTTAAAAATCTCATAAAAAGTGTCTTGCATTCTATGCTGGATTAATATAGACGTTGATGATGTAAACAAAAGATTTAAACCACATTATGAAACATGACTTAAATCAATTAGTGAAATTTCATGAGAGCAAATATTTTGGCTTTTACATGTTCTTCATCGTTATTACTGATTATATACTGTAACACTTTGCAACTTTTAGGTGGTAGGTATTCATATTGTTGATGTCTTAATTAATAAAGTTGGTGCATCACTTTATGATGTCATTGGGAAAATTTTCTACAAATGCGTGCATCCTATCAAAAAGCATTTCTTAATATTATTTGTTGTCGAATCTCATGCTTATATTATTATTTTTTGTTTGTGTAAATAAAGTGCTTTAAAATAATCTTTGTATTTTTCCTTATTTCTTGGTTTGTCTGAAGTGACAGCATTTCCAGACCTACTCTTCTGTGTGATTTTTATTCATATTGATATTTTCTGTTCTTCACAAAGTTTAAAAACGAAAATCTGAAATAGTGTTTAAAAAAATAAATAGCGATTACTATGTCTCATTAGATATGTACAATTTTGATATTTTTGTGAGATTTTGTATATAACATAAAAAAACAGTAAAGAATAACTGAATTTTTCAAAACAAATTTTTTAATTATTTGCATGTATTCTTTCGGATTCTGAAAGAATCAGATTGAAACTTAAATATATTGAACGATTTAAAAAAATGATCGATTTCTATTTAAACAAAACACATCAAACTGATTTTAAATTTCCTTTTTTAATGACTGTTGAAAAATACTTATTTAATTTGAATCGCCAATGACAAAATTTATGTCAATATCTTAAAAAGTAGCATAAGAAAGAATTAATATATTTGTCATACGGAAATGTAATGTTGAAATTTCACTTTGATAATGTGGTCAAAAGAACTATTACACACTATTTTATAAAATTTTAACTTACTCAAACCTGTTAAAAATCATGCTTTTGTACTCAGAAGTATGAGAAAAACCAGGAAAGAAGGGATATTTTCACAGCAGACAATAAAGAAATGGTTCAATGGCTGTTGCCAGATGTTTTGGGAAATTTCAGATATAGATCTGAGGGTTTCCAAGCTACGTAGAAATATGATTGGATTTATTTTTAGTCAAAGAATCCCCTTGAGGAAACGTGACATGAGTTCTAGAATATCATTCAACTCTAGGTGTGTCATTTCCTTTTCTTTATCTTCTAAAGTCTTATACTGCTGGATAAAAATAATTTCCCTAGAATTGATTCTTTACTAGGATATAATTTCCTTTCAAATTTAAATTTTCCTCTTTTTATACTAAACGCACATATATTTTACATGATTTTCATCATTTCAATAAATAAGGAATTTAATTACTATAATTAATTTTTTTCAAAAATTATAGGAATATTTATTCTCAGTATGTGCTATGATGCAGCTAATGAATGGAAGCAAATGAATTGAGAAAAGCAATAATATAAATTGGACCCTTAAAAATTATTTATGGTGTTATTAATAAAAGGACTTAAATTACATTAATTAAAATGTGTATTTTAAGCAAAAATACATTTTAAATATTTATAAAATAAAAATTCTGGTAAAAGAGGCATTATTGTGAATCAATATTGACCGTAGTTTATTTTTGATTACTTTTAACAATTGCATACAGATGCAATTTAAATTGTTAATGAATCCCTCTTTAAAGCAGATTTAAAATTTCCAACAATGAAACTACAAAGTGCCCCCATTAAATTATTATAACATTTAGAAATTTTCAGTACATTAAATAATTGTTTATAATAACCAAAAGTAAATTATTATTAAGGAGAAAACTTTCATTTAATGATTTTATTATTAACCCATAAGCCGTACACACTTGTTGTTGAAAGGGGGTTCAATGTAGGTATGGGTACCCCTTGGTTTGGCAAAACATTTGACGATAAATTTTGGCGAGAAAATTTAATTTCTGATAACCCTGGTATTTCCAACGGTTTACGTAATTTTAGAGTCGCCGTTTTGCTACTCTCATCATGGCATCAAAAAAATTACCAAAATAAACTCGTATCCATAAATTAAGGATAATGCAAGTTCAGGCAAAGAAAGAGACAGAAGCAAAAAAAAATGTGACTTATTTGTAAAGTCTATTTTTTAAACAAAAGTTAAAGAGCAAAAACGATACTACATGTTTGACATCATTAATAAAACTTGCGATTTTTACTCCCTGGAGCAAATTTCAAAAAACAATATATTTACAAAAACCAATATAATATAATTGGTATTATGGTTAATACATAGAGAGTATGCCCCCCAGACGATGCAATACAGGCCGTACAACGCCTAGGCATGCTGAGTATCAAATTATCGATCTGATCTTCAGGAGTATTACATCACTCACATCAAGCAATTCTCTTCGAATATTCAGTAGACATGTGGAAAGGGTTGACGGGCTGCAATTCGTCGGCCAAGCATGTCCCACGCATGCTCTATTGGATTACAGTCTGGTGAATATGCTGGCCAGTCCATACGGGTGATATCTTCCGATTTAAGGTATTCTTCTACAATGTTTACATGGTGAGGACGGGCGTTATCATCCATAAACACAAAAAGATGGGAAGCCCCTAAAGAAACGTACATGTTTTTTTTCAGAATGACATCCGATAGGTGTGGCCTGTCATGGTAACATTCTGAATATGCAGGTTAGTTCTGGAACCCAGAATAATTCCTCCCCAAAAGAGAAATCCTGCACTACCGTAATGGTATTGTTCAATGATGTTCTTTTAGTGGTAACGGCTACCTGTCCCTCTCCATATGAAATCAGAATTTGCGAGAATCAAACTCAAAGCTTAACCTGGACTCGTGAGAAAACAACACTCAAGACCACTGTTGCGGTGTCCACAATGTATGATCTCTACTCTAGACTAACCACAGGTGACAGTGAGTTGTAGTAAGTGGAACATATCTTACAGGCCTACGAGCATATAGACCAATGTGCCTTAAGCGTCTGTATATGGTCTGCCTTTAAACTGTCTTACCAGTAGCTGAAGAGAGCAGACGAAACAAGTCTAATGCTGTGCTCCATCTGTTTCTTTTGGAAGTAACTATCAAATACCTGTCCTCATTCGGTGTTGTAACTCGAGGACGACCTGTGCTGTAACGTCTACTCACATTACCATCATCTTGGAACCGCTGCCAAAGCCTCTAGATGACACTCTGGGCGATTCCAAGTTCCTCAGATACTTTCTGCTGGGTAAGTCCACAATTCAGACGGCAGATAATTCTATCACGTAAAACATCATCCGAATGCTTCCTATGTGCCGTAACTATGCGGTTATTGCACTGAAAGGCTTTTAAAGCGCTTGTGAACAATTTTACCTCTTTGCAACCATTCCTTATATATCCCTCTGGTCATTGTGACATACTATCGCCGCCTCCTGATGGTTTCTTGTAATTTGCATATTATTTCAAGATGTGTGTGATAATTCTAAATGTGAAATATTTATTTTAGAGTTTAATTTCAATGCGATTCTGAATTATTCTTAATTTATCGACATGAGTGTATTAAGCGGTATCCGTATAAGTAATCTTTCACCTTCTGTATTTTAAGTTTTCAGGAATGTTTTTACAAGCTTAGTAAGCTTTTAATAACTACAGAAATCTCGTCAGAGCACTGTTTATTCATTTTTAGATAACTAGTATTAAGAATCAATATTGAAAATAGTTAATCTCCTTAAATCATTCGCTTAAGCATTTATTGACGAAAACGTTTCTTCAATCCATCTTATATTTCATACATCTAAAAATTTGTGATATCTTTGCAGGATTTCTTAAGATTTACAAGCGATAAACTATCAGCCAAAGGTTATTTTAATATCTTTTAACATCCACTGCGTATCATTTCGGTAAGAAAAATTATTCATAATTAGTAAGCTCTACACATATATCCCACAAAGGAAAATTCATAAACTCTCAGCCCAACAAATAACACTCTTGTACTCAGAAATGCAACATCTACCTCCCATTTGTCCCACAGAGACTTGAATCAAACCATCCACATTAAGCAGCGCTGTCACCATTAAGATTTCGTGACCCGAAGATACCCTCAATTCACTATGACAAAGAAATTAGAAAATAGAAAGTTAAATCAAATATTTTTTCGCAAGATTTTCAATATTTTATATTATAATCTCATCAAATCATTAAAGATTGATGTACTGTATAATGTAGAAAGCGTACCGAACAACTGCAAGAGAAGTATTTTGACAGTGTACCTCATATCTAACTTGTAGATAATATGTCCAAAAAATATAAGTAGTAAAGAGTAATTGACGTTATGGGATTCAAATATTGTAAATAATTTTTAGGGTGATTATAAAAATTACTGTGGTAAATTATTCTTTAAATTAAGTATATCATCTTTCAGTAATTTTAAGTTTATCAAAATATGCCATTTAATTATGTGACTTATTTTGAACTTTACATATGAATTTTGTCTCTTGTTCTATGAAATTGTTTTGATTTTAATTAGAATTTTCGTAAGTATTCATTATATAATATTGAAAACCATCAAAATTTATAACGATTATTAATGCCAATTACATGAAATTAAACGACTTTTAATTAAAAATATTACCAATTTATTTCAGAGAGAATGCAAAAATTAAATTTTTGATATATTTTAATTGAATTAATAATGTTTTTCCTTCCTTCCTTCTTCATTGACACCTCAGTCCAGGGTGGGCCATGACTCCCTAATTCCAAAGTTGATTTTCACATAGCCCTCTACTTTGAAAGACTCTTCCAAATTTTTATTTTGAGAACCAACAAATCTCTTTCAAGACAGTCAATCCACCGGATTCTTGATCTTCCCTTTTTTCAGGATTTAGTTCGTTTAGCGTCGAAGATCTTTTTAATGACTGGACCATCCCCTAGCATTATCAATTGTCCATTCCATTTCAATCTTTGGTAATTATAGTTATAAATATATTCAAAGTAGCGTTCGATCTCTAATCAATCACCATAACATTATATATATAATTTGTCTTTGTGTGAAATCCAAATAAAACATTTCGAGATTTTTTCCAGAAGATTATACTTAGCTATTTCTCACATTTATTTAAATTGTAATTAATTATATCTATAAAAACCAATTAATTCAGTACGGGATATTTGGTAATGAATTGAATCAAATAAGTTTTTCTATTGATCCATAAAAACAAATGCAAAAATGTACCACTAGTGAATAGAAAATAATAGGGGTACGATACTTTATAAGAATTTATATTTTAAGTCACAAAAATGTCTGAATATTTTTCATATTAAAAACAGTTTCATCATCAGTTTTTGAATACGCTGCAATTTTTAGTCAAAAATAAAGCATTTGATTTAAACCGTTTCTAACGAAATAATCATAATTATCATCATAAAACGTACAAAAGATTTTTCATAAAAGCATTTTCAAACGAAATAAAAACTTTTAACTCGCAGTTTATAATTAGAAGAGTAATATTATTATATAATAATTTTTCCATTAAAACTTTTTTTCTTTTCTTAGATTAAAACTGCTTATATAATTTCTTTACGCAGAAAATAAATATTAACTTTATTTTTCTTTAAAATTCATGTAAAATGAATTCATATTATTAACGTTTATTAATTTTTTTAAGAAACTACTACAAACAGCATTTTTTTATAGATTAGTGCATATTTTTGTAAAAAAATGTTTAAATTAAGTATAACGAAAAGCAAAAATACTTTAATATTTTGTAAATTTAATTTAATACTTTGGTGCTCAGAATAACTAAAAAATTCAATGGAGATTTTATTTATTATTTAAAGATTGACAGTCAATCTTATTTGCGTTTTCTTTGAAAAATGTGCACAGGTACTTTACAGAAAATTAGATTTGGTTGTGGTATTTAATTATAGGATTTCCAGATCTTTAAATTTATAAAAACCTTAAATGAAATATTTCGCAAATATTTAGTAAAAATAATAGCAAAAATTTAAATTATTGAAACGATACTTAATTTAACATGAACTTCCTAACCAATAAATCAAAAAAGGAATTTAAACAATACACTTTTTGAAATATACAAGAAATATTCGATAATAGTTTCATTTTTTTTGTTTTGTAAATAATTATTAATTAATAACCACAATTTTTTTTACTTAAATATGCAATTATGCATCAAAATTTTCACCAACTTATTTTCTAGGGATCAAAAACTTTATTGAATAATATTTTATAATATTAATTTAATTAGCATTTATCTTATAAAAAAATTTTAAATCTCGCAGTTTAGGAATATTTAATATAATATATAACTTTGTATAAATCTAAGATTTGTAATGCATTTTTTAAATTTCTACTGATATTATATGATCTCTTGAGAAATTCCATATTAATATGTAAAATAAACCATCAATAAATATAATAATTAATTGTGTGGTGGTTAAATTGAATGGCGACAAATTATAAGCGCCTCACAAAAAGTACAAGGTAAATTTTTGTTAACATTTCAAGTAACTTAAATTGCTAAATATATATTAAATAAGCCACTAGAAAATTCTAAATAATTTTACCGTTAAGTACTTTCAATATTTTTCATGCTTTATCGAATCTTTATCCGTCTGTATGTATATATATATATATATATATATATATATATATATATATATATATATATATATATATATATATATATATATATATATATATATATATATATATATATATATATATATAATAAAAACACAAAGTAAGAGGTGAAAAATAAAAATAATTGACATATCATTTGAAGCATAATCTAAATACTTTTTGTGAGCCTCTTCAAAAAAAATTATAACGTTTGATAGATTCGATCAAAAAATCATTTCTCATTCCGTCAGAAATTATGACAGGCATCCAAAAAGATGACTCCTTTTAAAGCCGATCTCTTTTTCTTTGCAGCGACAGAAAGAAAAAAAATTTCTTTTCTTCCTTTTACATTCTAAAAAAATATGATAGTCTAGGGAATGCGATAAGGGAATAGTTTCTTTTATGCGACATTTTTTTAGACTAAGTTAAGTTCCTATGACATAATGCGGATATTTATTGGGAGATGAAAGCATTCCGCAGGTCAAATATTCCCGCCATCAGCTCTTTGGCTTAAAATTCAATAGAACGAGCTGACTCTTAAGAATCCAAATATTTACGATGAATGCGCTGACTCTTAATTCTATTGCTTGAATTTGTGTTTATGGATTTGTTGAAGTGGCCTGTAAAAAAGAAAGAAACGTGGAAATGCTCTTTTTTCAAAAATTTATTCAACTATAAAGCCACACATAGTCACAAAGTCTGCGAAGTTTTGATTCTGTTGAAATGAAATTTTCATATCAACAAATCAATTCAGTCTTTTCTATAGAATTAAATAAAAGTACCAATAAAGGAATTTATGGTGTTGATGGCTAAAACGAACATCTACATGGAGACAATTTTAATTTGATTTAAAATATTTGCTTTATATATTTTTAATTCTGATGCAATTTATATTAGTAAGTAACACTAGTGTATAATTTTTACATTTACTTTGTTTAATGTATCATAATGAAAAGAATGATTCTCCTGTAGGAAAATCAAAATGTATACATAGCAGATAGCTTAACAGCATACGCCAGCATTAAGAATTTAAACAATAATCATTGCAAATTGCAAAGACTTCTAAATAACGTTTCTATAACAATGAAAGCATGAAAATCTTGAATCGTAAATATAAATCTTCCGAAAACAAAATTATGACTCCCACCAGTTGTTATATATAAATATATATAATTAATATTTAATATAGTATATAAGTATTTTAATTTTTTTTTTACTTTATAATTTTTGATCAGTATACTTTTAGATATCGTCTAGTCATTTCAAAACAAGTATTAATAAAGGTCGATGATTGAGTTTCTCACACTTTCTTGAGGTATCCAAATCAAAATTTGATGATCAATATCAATTTTTATTGATAATCTGACAAATATCCTCTCTTATAATAGATTTTAATCTTTAGTATAAATAGAAAGAACAGTTGCATCAAAGTAAGTCTTCAACTATTAAAAACAATACATCATGATTGATAGATAGAAAACGAGATGTAAAGGTGTCCCGGTCTTTACCTATTGGTTATGGGGCTTAACTCCTTTAACGTCACCAATTTAACATCACCGTTATAGCAAATGACACTTTTTTACGTGGTGTCATGCGTATTGGCCGAGAACCTCTCATTCAGTTATTATTCGAAAATACCTTTTACACAATGGTGGGGTATCAAAGCCAACAGAATCTTATGCAACAGATTCTGCATCATAGTTCTTGAAGAGAATAAATTTAATATACATTTAATTGTATTAAGATAGAAGTACACATTTAAAATAAAAATAGTAATAGATAATTAAATAGTGAAAAAAGATAGTGGAAAAGAAAATTAAAACTAAACATCTAATAACTATGTGCAAAATATACAATCGTTATAAAATGAAAGTTAATATACTAGTTACTAAAGTTCATTATAAAATTTGGAATGATGAGTGAGTTGTGCCACTAACATTCGTTCAATATAAGGTTAATCTGAAGAAAAATCAAGTACTTAGTCAGGCTGTTTCTGTTATCTTTCTTGACATAGTTTAGTCTCTTTAGCGGAGTAATAATATAGAAATCATTTTGTTCCTTCAATATATGCATTGTTGATATAGAATTTAATGAAGGCTTCGTCAATTTTAGAAAAACTTTTTATTTGGAAATCTCTTGTTAAAGTACAATTCTCTATATAATGTAATGAAGTTCCTAGTTGTTCACATGAGCAGTTTGTGCTTGATGCCCTTTTTATTCTATTATTATACACACGGAATGGTCCATGTTTGTCAGCAAGTAATTGACAAATGGGTTTGTAGATAAATACTCTGCGGACATAGTTTTAAAAAAGATTGCAGTCCATATTCCAGTAGTTTAATCTTCCCATAAATGAATAAAATATCTAAAATGAATTTTAAATAATATTGGTGTGTACCCCAACATATGTTACGGTGAATCTGCTTAGTGAAATATAATTGACGGTAATAGGATAGCAGAAATTACTGAGAGCAAATGTTAGGTATATTAAGGAGCAGTATAATAACAATAGCTACTAAATATTGTTCTTAAAAATTTGAATTCAGACCCAGGTGAGGAAAAAGTCTAAACCCCTAACTAAAGCTTACATAAACAGTCATGAATTCAAGCCAGCAAAGCACGGTGTGGAGAATAACAAATGAAAGCTGCTTCCAAACACATTGTTTCTCTTTTAAAACAACTTTTTCTGAATAATTGTTTATATTTTGTGTTGTAAAAGAAGAAACAAGAAAACGGAAAACCATCTGTCTCAAGACTTATGTAAAGCGGGAAACGAAAGCGAGAATGTAACTGGTGATGTTCAATAGTAATTGATATCCAACTTTGAACTTGTAGATATTATTTGATACTTCGTGAAACACACTCTGATACTACACTCTGAGACTATTGTAAGTAATACTGTTATGCAGAAAAACTTTTTTACAAAGAAAGAGACATATTCACGTGTCGTTAGTGACGAATGCAGGAAAACTTACTATCACCCACCTCAAATGATGTACATTCAAAATGTTGAAACACTATTTCCACAAACACACATATTCCGTTGTTTAACAATGACTTAGATGAAAGCTAGGATCATCCATTCTAAAGATTAGAATCATAGTCCTACAACATAACCATGATATGCCCTCGAAAGATCACTTGTCACTGAAAGAAGCTCTTCTTCAGACAGTGACATGAAAATTATTGTATCCTATTTTCAAAAGTATCATATCAATCAACATCAATAATTTTTTACCCTAACCCATAAACCCTATTTTACTCTATTGCCCATAAACATTAAACAAAACTTAAACATTCAACCATAAGTTTAAGATACTTTTTTACATTTATTAAGAAAATTCTCTCTCACTTTATTTTTTAAGGTATTAATAGTGTAAAAAGCTAAAACAAAAAAATTCTCAAAATCGATATCTTTCAAGCTTAAAAGTCCAAATATTCATATTTTCGTC
The DNA here is from genome assembly GCA_037975125.1 of Latrodectus hesperus. Taxonomy (NCBI): domain Eukaryota; kingdom Metazoa; phylum Arthropoda; class Arachnida; order Araneae; family Theridiidae; genus Latrodectus; species Latrodectus hesperus. Next base: position 3,306,433 of record CM075855.1, read on the forward strand.
TCGAAATGCTATATAAAATAGATTGGGCGCAGGAAGTTTAAATTTGAAGTTAAAACCACACGGCAATTTCTTTTTGAATTTGGGTGAATAGATATAGGAAACGCAAAAGTATTTAATGCAACTATATTCAATGATATAATTCTTTATATAAGACATGGAAAATTATTCACTGGATGTTTTTATTTTTTGAAACCTTATTTAAACTTACATAATAATAATAATAATAAATAATATCTCGGAATATAATATATGAATAAAGTTTCTAACAACAATATTATCTTAGTCTAACTCTAAAATCTAGTTTTTCTAATTATTTACTTAAATTCCAAATATTTTACAGCAGCTTCTTTCATGAAACATTGAATATTAATTATTGTAAATTATTTTCATCAAAATAACCTTTTATAACTTCCATATACACACATTTTCACCTTCTTCACTAAATAATTCATAAAAGTAACATAATTACTTATCAATAAGTTAAACATAAAATAAATTATAATATTCAAATATAACCTCGAAAATATTATCCAGGATTTTAATTTTTTATTCATTTTTTCATTTACTTTAAACTAAATTTTTTATTTTTCAACTAGAATAAAACCTTCTGTTTAAATTTCTATACTTTATTGAGGTTGAAAAAATATTTGCTCTGTAAAAGTAAACAATAATATATAATACCTGGTAATTTTGCTTGAATAGTATAGAAATTTTGATCTTAGCTATGTAAAAAACAAATCCTGTAACAAAGATAAAAATCATTGCTTACTATAATATGTATATAAATTTTGTGTATCTAGATTTCTTTGTGAAGAATATATTTCTGCATTCAACAATATAAATCCCGATTTATGTTTCATCCTGCAAAATATATGCTAGTTTTCAAAAATCATTATGATTCTGCTGATGTCAACTGAAAAACAAATATGTTTTGATACATTTTAAAATTTTACTTTTACTAACATAAACTATTATTCTGATGTTTGTCTTTACGTAAATAAATATATTTATTATTAAAATATTTAAGCCACCAAACCAAATTTAGGATAAACATGAGTCCTACATTTAAAATAATCCCAATATTTTGAAAAATACTAAGATTTATTGAATTTGTGCTTTAAAATATATTAAATGAATAAAAATGGTCTGCTAAAGCGGTTTTGCTGTAGTATAAAATTTAGCTATAAATATATTAACTAGTATTTATCACCCAAACAGCAAACAACACATACACCAAAACAATATAAACGAACAATATAATAAACAAATTAACTAGTATTTATCACCCAAAAAAGATAAGCAGAGTTTTGTTTCAATTAATGGTTAAAAATGCATTTTATTAACACAGAATAAACTAGCACAGTCTACTAAAACTTTAATATTTATTGCCAAAGTTTGTTTAGAAAACTAATGTTACCTGTATTATTAATTTTTTTAGGTTTGACTGATACTTATATTAAGATTCTATTAGTATATATCATTCTAAATATTGAAAGTAATAATGGTAAGAATATATGAGAAAAGGAATAAAACACTATATTATCTTTAATAAAAATGCTTCCAAAAAGTAAAAACCTTTGATTTGCTTAGTATATTAACAGTTTTTTATAAAAGAAAAAAACTTTTATGAAAAAAGTTAAATGCTAATAAATGAAATTTAAAAAAATATTTCACGCAGTTGCCTAAGATAATAAAAGTATTTTTTATTGTGGTGGCACTAATATTGAGGAAGCACTTGAAAATATACCATGATATGAATTCATTATGTATTATGTCATATTTAAAAATACACAATATGCCTTCTTAAATGTGAAATAATGCACCTTCTACTACATGCAAGAACAACGCCATCTTTCACAGACATATGTGGTGGTAAAGGATAATAATTTTTCTCCTTTACTTTTTTTTACAACACGAAAAAATATAAAATACCTACAAAATGCCTTTCTGTTGGATATAGTGTAGTTTTGGAATATTTAAATGACTTAAAACTGATCTCACAGTAATTAAGTTATTTGATCATATACTTCTAAGACAAATTTTCGCTCTTTGAACATTTTGAAATGCCCATAAAAAATGAATTTATTGATGCATGAAAAAAAAATTGGAATTCCGAAAAAAATAGCTTATGCTATTCTATCAGAAGTCTTCATGAGAATTTGAAAAATAGAAAGATTTTTTTACTCAAACTTATGTTGTTGTTACTTATGACGCTCTCTTTACCATCGGCTTGGCGGATTTCAGCCAATGAGAAGCGCCTTTCATTTAATCAGAGCAGCACGAAGGTCTAAGACTCCTCCGATAGAGAGCTCCGCCAGAGGATCCACTCCCTCAATTTTGACAATGGTAAAGAGATGGAGGAAATTTTCTTTACAGTATTACACCCATGGTAACTGCTCAATGACTGACAAGTCACTTTCAATTCCACAGATTAAATGAGCACATATATCGCATGTACTCGGTGGATCTTTGGTGACATTGGGAATCGAATTCCACACTTCCAAACGGAAGGCCAATACAATATATATATATATATATATATATATATATATATATATATATATATATATATATATATATGGAAAGACCTAAGTTTATTTTGTATTTACAATAATTATATTTCTTATGGAAAAAATATTTATTTACAAGTTAACAGCATTCCCCAGGGTTCCAAATTTTCAAGTATATTGGCAAATTTATTTTTAAACTACTATGAAAAATCATTTATTATACAAATGCCTTTTGCTTATAGATATATTGACGATTTAATAGTTTTTAATTGCCTGGAATTCGATAAAGTTTACAATAATATATATCCTAAGGAATTAAAATTAATTAAAACCAATATTGATAACTTAAAAACTGAATTTCTAGATATTTCAATTACTATAAAAGAAAACCACACATTTACTGACATATATGATAAAACTAATAATTTTAATTTCAAAGTTAATAAACTGATTTTCTGGAATTCAAACATTTCAATTAAAATTTATAAAAATATTATTTTTAATCAACTTAATAGAATATACAATATATGTAATAATTTAAATAATATTAATAAACAAAAAAATAGACTAGAAAATATTTTAACTCATAATGACATTCCAACTGAATTTATTAAACACTATTTGGCTAGTAGAGCATTGCTTATAAGAGTGAAGTAAGGCGTAGTTTTTATACTACAGAAGGGTCACCCAAGCCTTGAAGGTCTTATAAGAAGCTTGAAATGCCGATAGTGTTTACACTTAGTCACTAATTTATGTATTTGGTGAGGTTCTTGCAGATTTGGATTTGTAATTAGATATGATTTAAATTTGATTATTATATATTAAATGTATTTTGGAAACATTGGATTTTGACTTACATATTTTGGATTAAATTCTACTTCTTTTATTCTTGTTTGATACTTTGGTTTGATTTTTTGGTATGGCTTTGGGGTGTAATGGCTTCTTTAAGACTATGTCTTCAGCCATTGCAGAAAAGCCATAATTGTGCCAATGTGGTCAACACCCCCTGATGAAGCTGGCCATATTGGTACTTTATTCTATTTATATCTATCTTTCTTTGAAATTTCTTTCAAGTTTTTCAATGTAATTCTTTTCAATGTATTATATTCCATTTAATATTTCAATATATTGTCTTCCATTTAATATTCTACATTTGGCATTTAATATTTTCAATGTACTATTCTCCATTTGGCATTTTTCATTGTATTTTGTTTCTTTATATTCATTGCATTTTATAAATATACTATTAACTATATCTTAATAATACTATTCTAGCTCCTTTTGCGCTAAATGTATTGCTAAACTTAAATTTTCTTATATATTATTGTGCTTTTGGTTATATATCTAACTTTGCTTTTATATTTATATATATATATATATATATATATATATATATATATATATATATATATATATATATATATATATATATATATATATATATATATATATATATATATATATATATATATATATATATATATATATATATATATATATATATATATATATATATATATATATATATATATATATATATATATATATATATATATATATATATATATATATATATATATATATATATATATATATATATATATATATATATATATATATATATATGCATGTATGTTTGTATAGTCAGTTTTAAATTGTAATAAAAAGCAACATCTCACATTATAGCTTACTTTTAAAAATACTTTCGATTATATTAAAATAATGCTACAGTTTTGTTAAATTTTTTTATCAAATACATTAATATGAGCCGAAAAAAGAAAGTCGACACATAAAAAAAATTGAAAATATTATGTCTTTTTCTATAAATTTGTTATTAATATTTATGGAATGTATTTACTTTTTCAAACTTTTTTATTTGAATTTCCTTTGTTTTTTTTGCATCTCACAAGCTTAAAAATAAGTTGTCAAAAATTAATAGGTGTTAAAATATATTTGAATTAAATCTCACATTCAATTCAAATTTATTTAAAAGTAGATTTGAGTTTGAATCAGGTAATAAGAAAAATCCTAATCAGAAAGACATTATCCTTTACAGAAGTGAAGATTTCTTTTTCGTGGAAAAAGAAATGATTACTTTTTGATGATTGTGACAGAGCAGTTGATTGATTATGCATTTCTATCTTATCCAGTCACGAGAATGATAGAAGTAAGCAAACTCGCCTCGTTCATTAAAGCTTTTCTTAATTGCAAGTGAATTTTTTTATTTAATCCAATTTTAATGGTTAATTAGAAAAAATAATGCATTTTAAATTATAAACTTACAATATTTTGATAAAAAAATTGTCAATATTATTTATATGTTTGTCAATATATATATATATATATATATATATATATATATATATATATATATATATATATATATATATATATATATATATATATATATATATATATATATATATATGTATATATATATATATATGATATATATATATGTATATATATTTATATATATATATATATATATATATATATATATATATATATATATATATAATATATATATATATATATATATATTATATATACATATATATATATATATATATATATATATATATATATATATATATATATATATATATATATATATATATATATATATATATATATATATATATATATATATATATATATATATATATATATATATATATATATATATATATATATAATAAAATTAATATTATCAATTTAACAAATATCATTTTTCAAAAAATATAGTATACCTTTCAACTTTAATCGCGTATCGAATTTTTTCATTAACTTTTATTACAAAAAAGTTGATTACTTTTTAAAGATACAATTTAAATTTTAAGAAAAATAAAACAGTATATATTTGAGCTTTGAGGACGTAGTAAATATTTTCATAAATTCCTTTATTAAAAATGTTATTTTTAAATACAATCATTAAGAAATTATTATAAATAAAGCCTTATAAATTTTTAATTATTTGTATCATATGAATACAACATCGAATATAAAACATCATAACTTTAAAGATATTGAAAATGTTCCATTACCATTATAATTTTAAATAATAACTTATGTTAAGATTTTATAAAAGTCTATTATATCCCTTCGGTACAGAAGGAGATATTCACCTTTTTTGACATTCACAAGAATTTTCAAAAACGCAATTTTACAACAGATTTGTGAATCGTTATTAGGAATATATTACCAATTTTATATTTTGGATTTTGATATAAGTAATTAAAGCTCCAAAACTGTATGTTAAATATACACTTATACGTAATTAAAATGCCAAAATTTATATTCTTTTTGAAAATGTTATGTTAACATTAATGAAAGTTTGATAAATTTTGAGTAACAAAATAATATTTCATTATCAAACCAGAAAACATTAATTACATCTTCTAAAAAAATGATGAATTTCAATTTAAAAAATTTAATTATTTTACAAGTAAATAATTTCATAGTTTTCTTCTTTCTGACTTTTACTTTACAAAGAATAATGTAACTTTAATAAATAGAGTAGAATTAGTTCCAAGAATATATTTTTGTTAAACTGTTAATAAATAGCAAAAATATAAATTAGAGGGATTAGATTTTCTTGTTAAATTAAGAAACAAAAAAAGTATCTAGCCAAATATTTTTATATTTAAACTGAAAATGTTATAACCAGCTGCTTATCTCTTTAACACATTGTACAGCTTAGAAACAGATGTTTAACAATAAATCTCCGGAAAGTTCTAAAAATGTTCTTTTTCCTTTCTGTTCATTTCCTTCCAAGAAAGTTTAACACAATTTCAATATTTATTTAAGAGAAAGAATGTTAAAATTACTATATTAATTTTTCCTTCGTAAATCTTTAATGAAAAATAGACATAATTTACATGAAAATGCTTTCCCTTAATTGAATTATTATATATTAAATTTTATGTATATGAATTTTATTTGGTTGTCATTTATAATGAAAGAATTTTTATAAATCTGCAAAATATGAAGAGAGCCTTTCTTTTATTTAAGGGTTATTTTCTATAGCACTCATTAACACATAATATATATTTTATGTATTTTATAAAAATATAAAATCCTATAGATTTCAAATTAATGCTGGCACAATTTTTAGAAAATTTTATATACCTTTAAAAAATCGGTATCAAAAAGAATGTTTAACATAAATTGACTTTCAAATACATTAAAAAATCATAACCTATTTTTAAATGTATATGTAATTTTAAACAGATTTTCTTTATTAAATGCAATAATAAGAATATTAAGTGAAACGCAATAGAAATTGGAATGGCAGATTTTATTTATTTCATTTTATTTCAACTTCAATGACAATTATTCCTTTAGAAATTAATAGTTTTTTGTTTCTATAAATGATTTATTGTTTTAACAAATGAAAATGTAAGCCAAACTTTTACTTTAATAATCATATTTTCCTTATTATGCGTTACTCTTTTAAATTACTTGTATCATAGTTTGTAATAAAAGCTTAAAAAAATTTCTTAAAAATATGCTTGTTTCTAAAATGTTAAAACGTTTTAAATGCAGAATTATTATACCGAGATTTATGATTTTCAAATCATTTAATCTAAACTTCAAGTTATACTTAATATGTTTATCGAACACATCATCTTCCCAGCTGTAGAACATCATTTATGTATAATATTATATAAAATAATTTTGTAGCTTCATTTTCCTCGAGATATTTAAATTTTTGTAAGTATTAATTTTTCTTGTCTTAGTTTCTTCATTCTTTCATTGAAATTTATGCTTCAGAATGTTTCAGTTTTATTTTCATTATAGTTAGTCACGTAGTATTTTATTTTTAATTTTAGTTGTTCAAAAAATGGCATAAAACGTTTGAAAGAATTTTAGCTTAAATAAAAATTAAAATGTTTGCTTCGTAAAAGTTAGACGCAAATTTTATGTAGATAAAATACAATAAAAATAGTTCACTTTTAAAAATGTCAACCTATTAAATAAATGTTATGTGTGTGTGTTTTCTTTATAAATAATTTTTTCACTATGACATATCAATAAATAGCAGAATTTTTGTTTTTATATGCTCAACAATTTTTTTATTCTACCTATTCTTAGGATGCGGATGCTTATAATGATTTAAACTCCCATTATTAAAACAGCTACTGTAAGATAACAAAATAATTCAAACCCACAATTATATTTCAATAAATTGTATATTAAATGTAAATAAAACTTATAGTAATAGTAACTTATTTAAAAATATTCATAGAGTTTTAAATTAAATTAAGATAAGCTGTAACTATTGTGGGTAATACATAACTTTTAAGACTTGTGATTTTCAAGTAGTTCGCTATCAAAAAACTAAAAAATAACTTACATAATTTCTAAATATTTCAAAATTTTAATGAGTTGAATATTTATTTGTAATTAAATTTTAGCAAAAATATTCTATTCAATGAACTTTTTGCAAATGTAGTTGAATTTTTATAATGAATTTTGTCATAGATTTAAAGTGTACTTACTCAAAATTTAAAGGTGGACTATATTAACATAATTGCAAAATATATGTTTATAAAGAATTTTTAATAGTTAGCAATAAAAAAGAAATCCAAATCTACTTTTTCAAATGTCGAAGAAATTTGCTTTAATATGGAAAAATATACGTTAGAAGTTCTGTTTGGAACTGAATGACAAAAATTCTAAAAAATGAAATGAAATCAATGGAAAAACAAAATCACTTATTGTTTTCTTGGAACTAAACTGTTGTCAGATCAAAAGTCTTCTGAATCACATATCAATATAAGTGAAGACATAAAATGTTCTAAACAGATGTTTTCAAAAACTTCCTTGGAATATAGAATCGATGACATTCACAAAGCCTTAAGGTTTCGGTTCTGATTACAAATACAGTTACAAAAGCAAGAGGGCGCCCTAAATGAGACACGATGTGAGATTCTTTGTTTTTAAGCACTGCCGATGATCGATGTCCTTTCTTCATTGGCCACTGGAGCATTACCTGACAAAAAAAAGTGGATTCGCTTAGGAAAAACAAACTCAGTTGATAACGTCCGAAAAAAGTGCCAAACGATAACCGCCAAATCATATGGATTTTTTACTGACATTGTTAAGTATTATGCTCGTCTCCAAACATCCTAAAATATATCTGTATAACATTTTGTGCCAATGCACATTTGATGTTGTTTTTATTGAATCATCTAATAATTCTGTTAAGAGTACACATCGATTAATTTTGTTCTCTCTTAACGTAAATACATAATTTATGGTAATAGTGATTATAAAGCACTCATATATTACTACAATTTTTTCATTAATTGTAAAACTAGAGGAGAAGAAATTGCTTTTGCTAGCTGAAGTAGTAATTCATTTAAATTACGTAAAATGTATATCAATAAAAATCAATTATTTAGATAGAAATTTTGTATTTTGTAAATAATATTTCTTGACAAATAACATGTAACTATTGGAAAAGTAAATTTACAACAATGAAATTTGATCATAATATTCCAAATGAATTCATTTTAATCATCATTAATAAATAAATGGTATGTGTAATCAAGGAGGACTAAATTTGGATTAATTAAGCTAATGAGCTTTGATTAGATTTCAAGTAATTGCAAAATATATCTTTATTATCATTATTAGAAGCTCACCTTTCTGAATCAGAATAAATCTATAGCTCAAAATAATTCATTTTGCATTGCTTTCAATAATTCAGAAAATCTTAAATAACATAATCTTACAAGTAAACTAGTATATCTAATATACAATCTATAATTAACGATTAAATAAAAGTGTTTGAAATGGTATAAGTGGTGATTAATAATATTTCGTAAAGCTAGAAATAATGGCGTAATAGTTAAATTTCTGGGTATTTGTAATAAATAAATATATTTCGTAAAGAGCTTCATTATTAGACTTAATCCACAGATCATAAGAAATAGTTCAAAGTTTTGCATTTATATTTCTGTTTTTATTTTAACAATTGATTTGTAAATTTAATTTGTATTACACATTATATTTTTAATACAAAGTTATACATAAATTTATTGTCGGTAAAAAGTGATTTCATGATAATTTATATGAAAATATTCAAGAATTTAATATTTTCATGAATTTCATGGTGAAAAAATACAGATATAATTACAACACTCTTACTCAAACAAACATAAATTATCAAATATTAACAAACATATAATTAACAAACATAAATTAAATTATCAAATATATATACAAGTTATATGATCGAAAAGTATTTTTTTTTAGTTTATGATGAATAAAACTCTATTAAATCTCACAATTCTTACTTTCTCTCACTGTCTATCCATAGGAAAATTTAATCCTTTTGGTATGCAAGTATAATAGTCACACTAAATCTAACATTACTAAAATGTTCAGCATTTTAAATTGAAAACAAATAGTTTTATCATTTTTTTCATTTTATTTATAAGTAAAACATATTTCAAAAGTGATATCTGATGACATAAAATATTCCCCATCAAATAACGAAATCTATAGTAGATGCCTTCAAAGCACCAACCGAATATATAGTTATAACTATTTACATATAAACTGTTATCCCAACAATTATGATGTGCAAGCACATTCTACAACAAATTATTGCACATGATAATTAGCATTTATAATGTAATCAGTATTTCAAATTTTGACTGACGGAATATATTCAATCTACAGTTAAAGGCTTTATTTCCAACAGTAACATTCTTATAAAATGAATCGTGTGATTATTCAGTATTATGAACATAATTATCTTATGCATTATTAAATGTCTGTATTAAATATTTAAAGATAAAAGTTAGTGATTAAAAACAATTGTTGGCATTGCTGATATGTTAAAAAGATTCTTAGAAATCATCAACATGCCTGTAGTTTTTATAGAAAGGAAATAATTAAGTTGAAGAATTATGATGAATATCTTGCAAAAAAATTGTATTTTGGTAACAATTTTGACAACAAATTAAATACACAGTAAGTTATTGATTTCATCTTTATTTAAATATTAAGAAAAATGAAGAATTAGGAAGATATTCTAATGTGTTGATATATTCTTAGACATTTTTTCTGGTTATGAAACACAAACTTACAAATTATTGAAAAAATATTAATAACAATTAAATTATATAAACTAAAAATAAATGTTGCAATTTCAACAAAATAAAGTTTTGAACGTAAAGATAATTGCTTAGTAATATATACAAGCATTACACAATAAACTTTATAATTTAATCATATAAAAAATATAAAATAAATATTTCGTAATTATATAAGATTTCGAATTAATTCATTTGCTAGTTCTATTATGTTACAATTTTTGTAATATTCTTGAGAAATTTTTCTTAATAATGAATTATTTTTTAAACATGAAAACAAAAATTTTTCATTAAATCGGAAAATTTTATAACATGGTGTTTTTGATAGTAAAAAATTACATGGTGATGATTTCATTAACCAAAAATTATCTTTTTTAAATTTTAACATCTGTAAACTTTTGTAAATTTTTCAATTAAATATGACAATTTCCGAAACAGAAATATCTTAATAAAAAGAAAAACAATTACACAATATTTCTTAGAAATACAATTTAGATTGATTTTTCCCTTATCATATTAAAATAACATAAAAAAAACATTTCACAAAACTTTAAGCATAAATGAGAAATTTTTAAAAATTAATAACGTTGAAATGTATTTATATATTCTATTACATAATTTCTATTCTTTAAGTATATGTTGTATTTAATTTCAATATAAAACATCAATATCAGATTTTTTAAATAATCTAATGTTTTATATTTAGTTTATAAGAATTCACTAGCAAATAACTAGTAATGAATTTATGGAACTATCTAATGTTCCAAGTATTTTCAATGTTTTAACATATCTCTATAATTATGAAAGATTGAAACCAGAAGAAAATTGATTCCCTCTTATCCAAAAGAAGATTCATAAAATATCATATAAAATTAATTTTTCAAGCTTACCAACTTTAATTATAAGTTTAACGTAAATAATCACCTTTTTATAACAATTCTAGTACTAATTAATATTTTTTTCATTTTTTAAGGCAAAGTAATTTTAAATTTTAAAAAAACTTATTATAAAAGCCTTTGTAAAAAAGCTAAGACACAAGCAGAATGTGTTTACAGAAAATACTTCGTTACTATAAAGTATTTTAATGAATAAATTTAGCAGTTGGTAAAATTTAGTTATTGAATTTGAATAAATTTAGTTATTAGTAAGAGTTACAGACTTTTCGAAATAAAGAGTGAAATCTGATTTCCAGAAAACTCAATATTTTTTATTCAATTATATAACTATGTCCACTAGCATAATACTATACTTAAGTTTTTATTTGAAATATAATTAATTATAATCAATAATTTGTAGAATAATTTTGAATTATGCCTTTTTTAATTAAAATACATAAATACTGTCTTGGATGAATTTATTTCAATTTTGCAAAGAGTGAAATTAATTCATATGCTTGAATGGTTTTCTATTTATTGATGAAATGAAAGTATAGCAAGATTTTATTCGAGTTTAGAGCAACAGCATGGTAATGTCACAATATTTTGGATTGGAAAGCTCTGGACATGAAGCCCAAACACTATTCAACAATGGTAAAACGATGTTATGCTTTTATTTAATGCATTTATATACATCGAGGTTGGTGCTGTAGATGTTTGGAAGATTTTTTGATTTCTCTCCTTGCGACATGTGACTTGATGCATAATATTTGAAAACTCATGATTAAAGTAAAAATATCCAATGGATATGAAAATTATTTACAATATCCTACGATATTACTCTATATATTACGTAGATATAGTTTCAAAGCTTAATGTGTCCTAATAATAGCATTCCGTTCCTTGAGAGAGAGTACCAGATTTGCTTCCAATCATTATTAAGCAACAGCGGATGTAAGTTGAGCTTCAGGTTTTTACAATGATGTGAATGCTAGGATGTTTTACGAGTGTATTCACTTCTAAAACATGAATACTGTTTATAGTTCATGAAATTTACAGAGATCCAGAACACGACTACAGTACAAAAGCCTAAAAATGGCTTTCATCAGTTAGAATACCCTCCACTCAATGTCAAAATGGTGGTCTCAATAATTCCCCATGTGTTTGTAGTAGTATCATATTCTTAGGAGGGTAAAGTTTGAATTCGATTCCAATAACTTGAAAAGAAAGGATATCGGTTTTGTGCTTTTTTTTTGTTGTTATAAATCTATCGGGATAGCTTCCAACTAGTTTTTCAATATTCTTTATAGGGTCATATGAATATGGCTTTTATTCAAAGATACATTCCTGCCAAAGAGAATGCAATACATTGAAGATGTCACTCACATTCATACAGTGATTTTAACAACAATTAGAATTGCTCACAATAATATTCTAAACTAAACTCCATGGCACCACAGCCCATGTGGGTCAAGGCCTACAGTGCCCATAACTGTTTTCATGACCGAGGGCCCTGGGGGGAGAAGCATATGTCCCAGTTAGGTGGTCAGCCTAACGTAAGACCCCCAGTGTTTAGTTTCCAAGCATGCTTGGTACTCAGTTAATCGACCCACTGAAGGGATGAAAGGCTGAGTCAACCTTGCCCAGCCCGAGGATCGAACCTGGGACCTGTGTCATGGGAGCGTGAAACGCTGCCACTAAGCCACCGGGCTTCCACAATAATATTCAGAAAACAATAAAAAGAGGAAGTCAACCAAAAATCCCTAGAACCAAAGAAAGGAATGTTTTTTAATACTTAAAAGAAACGTTGGAAAATATATAAAAATAATTACAAAATCAAATGATTTATGTGATTTTTTTAATAGTTAAAATATTTCTTATTTTAGGCTTATACTTTTTCTAAGAAAAATCTCATTTTTACTCCAGTGTTTTATAATTTTTAATAGTCACTGCATACTTTTACGTGCATAGTTTTTCATACTTTCAATAAAATTTATCATTTCACCGTTCTAATATTTTAATATAAAATATAACCACTTTCTTAAAAATTTAAAATAAATTGTTTGAGAAATAAAAATTGGTGTGCATATTTTTCCATTTAATTTAAATATTTATTTAATATTGAAAGAAACATTAATTTCAGCTTCAGAAAGAGACAAAAAAGACCAAAAAATATCACACATATTAAAAGAAAAATTAGGATTTTGTTTTGAAAAATAAAATCTCATCTAATCTTCTATGTAGCTTTAATAAATGAAAATAAAATTTCGAAAGTTTGACATGTTATCAACAAAAAAATATTTCCAGACGGTTTTTCCAGACAGTTAAGTTATTTTCTTTAACTTTATTTTAATGTTGCAGTAGCTAAATATAGTTTTGGCTTTTTAATATCATTTGAGGCAAAACATATTAAGAGTGAATAAATTTTGAAGAAGGAAATTCTAGTTAAAGACTTTTACACTATCTATAGAAGAGATTTTCCTTAATATTAATGTTATACTACGAATATGTTTTTCATACAAATAACAATAAAATACTATATTTTTAAATATATTACATTAAAATAATTTTCATAGGCTTTTAGGATTTTTTTTTATTTTTCTGTTACATTGATTCAATTAATTTTTTCCATAAAGTATACTTTGACTAAGATTATATGAGTATAGGATAGAATTTATTAAATTTTAGTAATTGTATAAATCGGTAAAGAATTATCTGATCTTTTGAATTTTAAAAATTAAAAAATTAATAAAATATTACAATTATTATTTCTAAATTTTTATAGCTATAATTTAAGCAACTTTTTATATAGATAAAATATTTTTATGTACAAATGAATTGTTAATCACAAAAGTATATTTAATGACCAATGAATAAATACCTGTTTATACTTTATTTTACAGACCGATGGCTGAGTGGTTAGCGTTCCTGACTCCTGAGCTGTTGGTTCCGGGTTCGAATCCCGGTTTGGCATGGATGTTTCTTTTCTTCTCTGTTCTCTCTATGTTTCTCTGTCCTTCCTTCTGTGATGTTGTATGAATATGGCCCACCCTATCAACGGGTTTGTGTTGGTATGGCGCGGGTAATGCTACTCGCCTCCGTAACTTGGTTCACAGGTGCCCGCTGGATAACGACAAATGAGTAGCAGTTTCTGGCCTTGTTGTGGCATAGGGTTCGTTACCCAAGTGTGCCCGCCATTGGAAAAAAATATTTTATTTTTACGCATTTTTTGACATTATTTACTTATTGGCTGGATTGATCAAATTTAACAGCTGAAAGAGAAAATGATACCTAAACATTGTAGTACAAGTATTTACCTGTATTTTTAAGTGTGTTAATAGATTTTAATAAGAAGCAATTTTGTTTTTATTAAACGTAATATGTTATGACTCATAAACCAACACCAACTCCATTAGAAAATATAAATAAAAAAGTATTTGATTGGCCCAAAAGATGAAATGTGACTTGCAGTTATGTATAAAAAATTCTTTAGTAAAAGTAAATGGATTGATGCCAACTTAATGTTTAGAAATCTGAAGAACTTCTCTGAAATTTAATTCATCCATTTTTATACATCATTCAAAAATAGAAGTAAGCGTTGAGAAAAAGGAAGTATTTTTTGTATTTATATCTTTTCTACATTCTATCGATTTTAAAGATTAAAACTGTTTTATAATTTACTATATTTCTTTGTTATTAGAAATTAATATAGTAGTATTACTTTTCAAATTATTGTACGAATTTTCTAAAATATCATTACTAAGATACTTCAGCATAATATTCAAAAATTCTAAACTTTTATTTTTATTTTTTCCCACTGAATACTTTCTGTGCAGGTATTAGTAATCAAAATTTATTAATATTTTTTACCTCGTATCTCACTCATATAAATCAACTTAAATACGTTATATCATTTTTCGATTTTTTACTAACACTGTGAAATATGTTAATATTAAATTTAACTTGTAACAATCATTTATTTAAATAAATTGGTCAAATCTACTTGAAAATAGCTTCATATAAAACCAACCGTATTACATCAATAAGATAATGTAGAAAAAATAGTACTTGAGTCTGAAAATTTAGACAATTAAACAAATTAAACTTTAGCAAATGTATTATTTTAGTAAAAATTTTATTTATATGTAATTAACTCATGAGTAGAAGAACATTTCTTTTTTGTGAATTGCCATGTTTATTAATGTACAAATATTCTGAAATAAAATAAATATTGTGGAAGGATAAATAAAGAAAAACAGAAATATCAATATATTTATAATTCTTCAAATAATTAAATCCCTATTGTATTGTGCTAAAAATAAATTACGTATTTAAAAGTAAATAACTTTGCAGAAAAAAATAAAAAATTGGGTGTAATAAAGCCAAAAGAGGTTTTAACAATGCTGTCATTTATACTACAGACCTCATTTTTTCTATTTATTTTTATAAATTGATGCAATTACAATGAATAAATTATTTAATGGAATTTTAAAAATAAATATTACTTTTACATTTTTAGAATCATAAGAGAAATTGCACCAAAAATTTATGTATTTCAATAGGCTGCTCCCTCAGAATCTGACAAGATTTAAATACCACATGTAATCAACCTTATTAATTGATTTCTACAATAATTTTACTGTCTCAAGATATATATTCAGAAAAAATGTTTTTAAAAATTCCCAATAACTCAATATTCAGATTCAAAACAACACTGATAAAATTATATTGAATAAAACAAGCAAATATTTTGAAATATTCTCGGTAATTAATCTCAAAACTTACTTAAATAAAAAGTGATTGGGATTATTAACAATGAAAAAATATTAAATATTAATATTTAAATTAATCGTTGGTTTTGAATAATGTTCTTAACTTTTTATTTCAATAAATATTTCTAAATTTGAACTTTTGATAAATGCTTATAAGCTATAGCTTAAGAAAGTTTTTTTAAAAAAAGGAAATATGTCTTATAATTAAGAATCTTATAAAAATATATTACCAAATTTTATTATATTTCTAAAATTAAAATATTTTTAAATTTAAACTTTTGATAAATGCTTATAAGCTATAGCTTAAGAAAGTTTTTTTTTTAAAAAGGAAATATGTCTTATAATTAAGAATCTTATAAAAATATTACATATACCAGTGAAAATTATTTATTCCCTCAACTTTTGATAGGAATAATTTAATAAGTTTTGTTCTTTATTAATTTTGTAAATTGATAACAATTTACTTTTATCTTGACAATTATTTTACTTCAACAAAGAAATTCTTTATTGATACTTTTTAATAAAAAAACAAGATACGACAAGTTAATTATTAACGTTATTTATATGATTGGTAATTACTGTGTTCATTTATTTTATAAGATAGTGTGCGAACATATGGACAGACTTTGTTCCCTTTAACAACTCAAAGAATTTTTTCTTTTAATTCCTTGGAAAAAGTAAATAAAATGTACCAGTATTTCATTATTTATATGCTATGTTAACTCAAAAAATCAATCATTACCTAGAATTTTTTCTTTTAATTCCTTGGAAAAAGTAAATAAAATGTACCAGTATTTCATTATTTATATGCTATATTAACTCAAAAAATCAATCATTACCTAAATTTTTAACACATACTTTTTTTTTATTTTTTGTATCAGAAAAACGCTTAATATACCAGAAAACATGTGAATCAGTTATCGTATTACTTAAACAATGCATTAATAGTAATGAATATTAAATTTATGATGAGACAATTGTCTATTTTGATTCTAATTAATCACTTTAAGTTTTCTAATTGAAAAACAATGATCTGCTAGAAAAATCAATTTTTATCAATTCAAAATGCTTTAATCATTTTTCATCATTCAATTCCGTAAGTATCATTGATCCAAGATATGTATTTGAAAAACTAACTATCATTTTGCTAAGAAATTAATTTGTGTATCAAACTTAAAAATTACAAAGGTAATTACTTTCAGTTACTTCAATGAAGTATAATGATTTTCAAATGTTTGTTTGCATTCCAAATATGTAAATTAATATTTAGCAATTTAAAAAACATGAAAAAATATTTTTGCGAGAGATGTTAATTAAGAACTCTAAATTATTCAAAATTTTAGTAAGAAAAGAAATTTATAGCCTGAATGAGAGCACTTTTGTAAGTTGAGTTGAGTTATTTAAAAAAGAATAAAATATTTTTCCTTTGATTAATCAAAATAATAAGTTTCATTTTATCAATCTTATCAAAAATTTTAAAAATTTAAATAAAAAATTTATAACTATACAAATTATCAAAAAATAATATTTTTAAATATAGTGTCTCTAGATCATTTTGTGATACATTTTTAGATTAAATATATTTTTAAACTCCATAAATTTAAGATAGTACATTTTTCTAAATTTTAAATTTTATTAAAACTTCACATGCACGACTCATATTTTTCAATTTCTGAATAAAATCTTTACAGTGAAATAAGAAAGTTACTCAAGGTGACATATAAAAATTTATGAAACCAAAAAATTTTAAGAATAGTGTAATGTACGACAATCTATAAAAAAGTGGACTTTTAAATTTATGAATGCTACTTCTTGGCACTGAATTTCAAATCAATTTTTAAAATGCAGACGATCCAAATCGACTTTAAGTTAACAAGAAATTTTACAATTGTGGTTACATGCATTATTTTTTCGAGATGTGTCAATTTATTTATTTATTCTCTCAAATTCAAAAATGAACGTCATACAATTTATCAAGACGTCTTTAATATACCAAAATGTGCCCCTTTTTCCCTTTTGATTTCAACCAGTAATGGAATCAGTTGAAAGAAGAAAAATGAGTCTGATTATTTTCCGTCTTTATCTGCTGCCATTTGTCTTTTTACCCAGAATTCTCTCTTCCTTTCGTCGGAGAAATTCTCGAGTTGAGATGCTTTTTTCTTCGATGAATGTTTCTCTTTTTTCTCCTCAAAGCGTTGTTTTATTTACTTTTCTGAATTTCCTCAGAGATCTATCATAAACAAAAGATCGAAATTTCATAGTTCTTGGAAAAGTAGAAGATGCTACTTTAGCTATTAATATCCTTTCATGAGATTTCTTTCTTACAGATTTAGTCTGGAAAATGTGTTATGGTATATAAGATTATGGTGATAAATAAATGTATAGTTTTCCGAAACTAGCAAATTGAAATGATAAATTAGTCTGATGTAGAAATAAATATATGAAATAAAAAGAAACTTTCTTTTATCCAGATTTGTATACAAAATTTGGTTTTTAAGTCTGTATTTTAAACTTAGAAGTGAATGCCAAATATTTCATAATTTATATCAGAAATATTTTATTCAACAAAAAAAATAATAAAAAAGTTTTATTGTATCTTCAAGTAGCAAATAAATTTAATTTAGCAGCTATTTCTAAATGTGTAAATATAGTTTTTAATGAAGATATTAATTTTTATGTATGATTGGATTTTATAATTGAATTAATATTATTTGTGCTAAGTTTAACTGAAATCTAGAAAATAGTGATGAAAAAGCTTAAGTTTTTATGATTTAACTACAAAAATCTTACATAATTTACATAAACATAAAATAGGCAAATAAACATTAGTCTAAATTCAATTTATAAATTCCTATATGAATATGGTTTTGAACATTTTTTCAAGTTTGATCTTCATTTATTGTAAAATTAAACTTTACTTTAAAATTAAATTTAACTGTAGTATTCTTAAAATATATTTATTAAAAATATATGTCAAGTATTTTATATACAATAAATAGCCAAATTGTTTAAAATAATTTTAAAAATTCTTATTTAAAAATATTTATTTTTATAAAAAATGCTATAAGTATGAATACAAACTACATACATTACATAAAAAATTTAATTTTTCCTCAAAATTGTTGCAATATGAAAAAAACCAACAAATAATCTATATATTAAAAGTATTTATGAGTTTTCAGTAATAATACAGAAAGAAGTATCCTTTTATAAAATTTTTACTAATAAATAAATTTATAAACTTTCAGAAACAAACAGATTATGTTATGCAATTCATGAAAATTTTGATGTGACAAATTTGACTTAAAACTTAAAAAAAATCATTAAAGAAATAAAACTTCCAATATTTTTTATTCATTATTTTGACCACATAATTTTTAAGAGTTTAAAATATTTATCGATAATTCCACGACAATTTAAAATTATTTAATATATTCAAATAAATTTTTTATATCAAAAAATGGGTCGTAACTAAAAATGATAAACATAAACCAAAAAGATTACTATTAAAAAAACATAAAGCAAAGTATCTTCAGAGAAAAAATAATTAAACAAAGAAATTTTCATTCTTAAAACATGACACAGCAATAAAACTATGGCTCGGTTGTTTTTAAAAAAGATAAAAAACAAACTTAGTTTATGTTAAATTAATTCCGATTTTTCAAAGAATAAAGAGCATAAGCACATACAAATTTTTCTTTTTTGAGGCATAACTTCTGCAGTCGAAGAATTTTGTTTTATTGTTATAATAGATAAAAAAAAACTTTTGTAATTTATGATAAAATAAAAAAATAATTCAATATTTACTGAAATCCCATTACATTTGTGCCTAGTTGCTGCTTTAATATTCCATGATAATGTTTAAATTTATCTAGACACTAAAAATAAATCGTAATTTGCAAACTAGACTGTAAAAGAAAGCTGGTAAAAAAGTTTAAGACCTAAGATCTGTTTTACAAGCAGATAACGGAATTCAATTACCCGTCTGAAAATTTATTGTTCTATTCGAGATAAAATTCCGGACAACGGCGAAACCGGATATGATCCGGGAACATTTTATGGAGCCAGAGTACTTCAGAGCAGTCCGGTAAACAACCTCAAGTCCTCTAAAATAAGATGAGCATTAATTTTCTAAAAAGGTTTTGTCGTTACCATTTGAGAACCTAACAGCGTCATTTTTTGTCGTCGTTTTTAGGTTTCTTTTTTCGAGGATTTTCGGTGCTTCATTCTTAATTTGGGAGCCAACAACAGTCGTAAAAATAAAGTATCTAGAATGAAGCTTGTTCACAGCTTTTAGTTAAGACAGAACAAGTGTTGATAACCTACAAAATCTATTTACATTACATATTACATGGTGTACAATAATAATAAAATCTTGTTCGTTATTTTCAGGTAGCAGATAGCTCAAAAATGTTCCATAAAATTGTACGAAAATTTGAAAGTTGGTGCAATGGTCATTAAATGGAAACAACATTAAAATAATATTAAAAATCCTTAATTCAACTACATATATCATGCAGATAAACTTAATTGAATAGAATTCATTTATATTTTTTAATTTATGTTTTAAGTATCGTTCTTTTTCATAAGATATTCCAGAGTTTGAAGACTATTTACAAAGAATCGTTAACAAATGGAGAGGATAAATTTTTTTCAATGAATAAGATTTTTAAACATTTAAAAAAAAATAAGGATATCAGCATTTAAGAGATCAGGATGTAAGTCTCTATGAGACATAAGATGATCAGAATATATAGTTTGTTATCATATGATAAAAAACGTAAGCAGAATAAAAAATATATGAAAAAAATGAATGAATTTATTGTTTTTAACGTTTTGTGTATGCTTGTGAGCTGATGTGGGCAACATTTAAATTGATTAGAAACAAAAAGAAATCATATGCATGAAAGAAATTTAGTACACAAGCTGCAAATTTCAAAACTGGCAATAACTTCAAATAGTATGGTTTAAATGAAAATTTTGTAATTATAAGTGCAAATCACTTATACAAAAATTTCTAGATTCAATTTCAATTTCAAATACAGGAATACATAAAAATTCCTGCATTTCCATCAAAATGCATAAAAATTTTATTTTCAATGAATTAATTATTCTATAATATTTCAATATCATCAACAGATTTAGTAAGCAAAATGAACGCCTGCACTTCATTCTATACAATGAAAATATGTATCGAAAGATATCCCAACAAATTCCTTTTAATACTATTAAGCAGTTATTATGAAATATATTAAAGTTATACAATCCTTATTATTATATTAAAAAGAGAGTAATATAGTTTAGATGAAATTGCATAAATATTTAATTTTTTATATCATTTCTGAATAAAATAAAATTACTTTAAAATCAATCACACTATAAAGAATAATTTACTTTTACCTTTGAGCAAATATAAGATTAAAAATGAAAAAATATTCTATTTCCTAAATATCAAGAAATATTTTCTTTGTGTTATTACAGCTTTATCGTTTACATTTTAGATAAAAATCTAATTAAAATTTACAACTTTAAAAAAATATTTAAAGTGTAGAAATTGGTTTCAAATTAAATTTAGAAAAGTTTAATAGTATGATAGGAATCCTTTTTTAAGTATTTTCAATTAATTACCGCATACATAGCATAAGTCCTTTAAGTGACTTTACAGAATATGCATTTCTACATGATGAAAAATAATTTCTAAATTGATGAAACACTTTTAAATGACATGAAAATATATGTTTTCTAATAAATGGTGAAAAAGGAGAAATTTAAAGAAAGAAACACAATTATGCATTAAAATTTTAAAACACTTATTGTTACGAAACCATAAGAAAAAAGATTTCAATAATTTTTCTAAATATCTTGAAAATTGCTGTTTTTTTATTTTAGTAAGATAAAACATAATATTTGAATAAAAATTTGTTTACTGCAGAAAAATCACAATTTAAATTAGATTTCTTTGAAAAATATTGCTTTACTCTTCCCAATTTTAATAAAAAAAAGATTTGAAATAAAAAGAAAAATGTCCTAATATTTTTGCGTTTACGTTGGTATCTATTTTGTAATATATTTTGTTAAGCTGAAAAGACATGAATAAATTAAAATATATTAAGAATTCTTTGCATCTATAGAATTAATGCATTTCAAAATATAGATAAAATAAATGGTTTGTGCAGGAGCTATCGTTTTGTGCAAATTAAACTATTGTTTATAAAAATAATTTTATTAAAATTATGCAGGCAAAGAGCAAAATATAATGCTTAACAAATGAGTAAAATTTAATATCATTTCCTTATTTTAATCATTCTTTAAAAAGTTGAAATTTCATTTCATTAGTATAAATCATTAAAAATGTCTCCCCAATTCATCTCATCAACAAATTTATTTTTTAAATTATAAAAGTGTTTATTCATAAACACATTAAATGCTATATAAATGAATTAAAATTGAAAAACATTCCACTAATTCCAAGATATATATATATATATACATACATATATATATATACATATATATATATATATATATATATATATATATATATATATATATATATATATATATATATATATATATATATATATATATATATATATATGTATATATATATATATATTTATATATATATATATATATATATACATACATATACATACATATATGTATATACATAAATATATATATATATATATATATATATATATATATATATATATATATATATATATATATATATATATATACATACATATATATATATATATATATATATATATTCTTTATCAACAGTGAAAGAAAGAAAGTACTTTAACGTGTTTCTCTTCAGTGTATTATTCGTAACATAAAATTTGCATTCCACATGGTTTTACGAGTTTCCCATAACGAGAGACTATAAAATTGTAAGGATAGTTATTCCAAACACATTTCCCTTAAAAGGTCATACAATGTACATTTATATTTATACATTTATAGTGTCCATCTCAAAAGAATAGAAGACTATTTGCCAAGCATTGAAGTATTAAAAAACTTTTTCATGAAGCATTATAAATTAATAGTTTTTCCTCTTTTATTGTCTTCCTCCCAAAATATATCTTTTATGACCCTTAAAATTGATTCTCTCTTTCATATACTTGATCTTCTTTTATATATTTTTTATTATGAATAAATGTTTTAGTATTTTTAATTTATTTTTCTCACTTCTAAATATTTTTGCAAGTTAAATTTCATCATTGATGCCTCTAGATTCATTATTATTAGGTAGAACTCTTTCATTAAAGTTGGTGAAAATTTTGGTGGTATTTTTGGTGTTAATATCTAAACACAAGATAATAAATGTAAACAAAATAGATGATTTACTAAGTTCAATATACTTGCCAAAAATTACTATTTATAATGACTAAACCAATTTTTGTAAAGAGAATTACTATTATTTATTTGGAATTTATTTAGAACACTCAAAATTACTATTTTGATTTCAGATCATTCTTAAATTTAAAGCAAATATTATCTGCAAAACAAAGATATCTACAGAAATTAGGCAGAAACATTTTATAGCTACTATATTGAGTCTACCAATTTTTCAAAATATATATAAAGTGCATATGCTTAGAAATATTCATTAGTATTTAACAACAGATAGAAGTTATCTCTTAAAATATTAATAATTAACAAATTATACATTTAACTCGCATTTTTAAATTTTCTATACAAAATTTCATATCAAATTTCCATCACAAAATAAGTAATAAAACAATTATTTTAAGTATCAAGCATTATTTATCAATATTTTAATGATAAATCTCCCTTTCTCATTTAAACGTATCTATTAAAAATTCTCAAAAAAAAAAACAATTTTATATAGCAAATTTAACTTATTTACTCATTTGATAGTTAATACTTTCTATTCAACTCAATATAATAATTGAAATACAAATCTTTTTTAGACATTTTAGTTAGCAAGAGAAATTATTTTACAAGACATTTTGACTACGTTTTTGGTATTTTTAGAACTGTAAATGTAATGTGAATTTTATAAAAACTAAGTGAAAGTGTATTCTTTATTAGAAAACAGAAAAATATCATATTACATTACTTCAGATAGAAAAAATTTCAAATGCAACGTAGGCTATTCAAATTTTTCTTTTTTTAATTCTAAAATTCGTTACAACTGCTTGCTTTTGAGGAAACAAATTTTTAAGGGTTAATGAAAAATTCAAGCAAGAATTATTATCATAATTTCCACAAACATATTAAATTTGTAATAAATTTTGCTACATAAAATAATATGAAACAAGCACTATAAATAGAAACCAAGCATTTTACGTTCCGTTCGTATTGAATATCTTTTAGAATAAATTTACCATTGCCAACAAATGCGTAATAAAACCAGACGGCAATTTCATCCATCGATTACTCTGCCACTTGCAGACGACCATCAGTTTAAGGCGAGTGAAATGAATTAATTCATCAGCCTTGTAGTGGCAACAGCTAGAAAGATATCAGAAGGTTTTGTCGTGTAATAGGAGCTGGCAGCTGACACAGTAGAATAAGTTATTGCTTTGTATTTTGATAGCATAAATTTCTGCCATAATAATGCATAGTTATAATATATAAATGGTTTAATATTTAAATTATTTCAGTTAACTCTTATTATTAATAATATTTTATGATAATTTGCTAATTAAATTGATAATATATATATATATATATATGCAAAATTTTACACTAACAGAAGAATTAATTAACAATCAACACAAACAATAATGTTAATAAATCATTAAAATTTCAAAATAAAATCTTTTAACTTGTAGCAGCAAAATAATTTTCCTTTTAGCAGTCTATGAATGCCACTCCCGCTAGCTTATAAAAAATTAATGCTCAGTATTGATGAAGTCCTCTAAGGGACTGATCTGTAATATATTAGCAATTATATTTTATATTATTATTTTTTCTATAATATGCAGTAGCTCAACTAGTTAGGTTATTTTAAAAAGCAACTGTGTGAAGATATTTTCCAATTTCATTACCAACATAGAACAAAAATGTTAATTTGAAGCAAAGTATGGAGGATTGGACAACAGAGGAAGAACATTTTATCTTTGTAAAATTTATTCGAATGTTTGTGCATTATATAGTAAAATATATTCCCATATATATTTTATTAGAGCCATTTGAAATCATAAAAATATTTCAACATACACGCAATTTCTTAGGATACTTTTCAATACAGCTAAACCTATGTTTGATCCCTAACTATTAGATTTAATGTTACTGCCGTATGGCTCACAGTAAAAAATTAGATTAAGCTCTTATCTTTAATCTCTAAATGCGCTTTCATTAATATAAAGGAATAGAAATAAGTCAAATATTTTGTTAAAGATCACACATTTCTCTAATATCAATATACAACTTTCCCAAGATTACTAATAATACATATGGTATTGATTATGTTGAGAATTTAAGGATTAATGTTTTTATAGATAG
Source organism: Latrodectus hesperus (assembly GCA_037975125.1). Taxonomy (NCBI): domain Eukaryota; kingdom Metazoa; phylum Arthropoda; class Arachnida; order Araneae; family Theridiidae; genus Latrodectus; species Latrodectus hesperus. Next base: position 3,332,184 of record CM075855.1, read on the forward strand.
TGATACTTGATCTCAAAGTCACAAATTTATCTACACCTAGTATACATTGATACCTATTAGACCATTCTACTTGATAAAAAGTATCGAATAGATCATATGTCGAGTGTTGATGGGGGTATTTCTAGATTTGTCATCCAGTTTTGGTGGGCCACCTTGCGGCAAAAACTCGCAACTGCATATTGCATGACTAATATTAATATGATTATTATATTAGTCATGCAATGTTAGACTAATGCATAATGTATATATATATATATATATATATATATATATATATATATATATATATATATATATATATATATATATATATATATATATATATATATATATATATATATATATATATATATATATATATATATATATATATATATATATATATATATTGCTTATTTGTAGAAAAATACCATTTAGTACCAAATTAATTTTTTTTCCTTTAATAAGTATTTTAGCTATGAATATATCCATTAAAAATTGTATTTATCTTTCTTCAAGTAAATAGATTTTTCGTTTAATTAACTTTTATTACATCATTAAATTAAAAAGGGTAATTAAGACAATTTTATAAAATTACCAAAAATATTTCAGTCAAATAATATCAAATTATTTCCCCTTAAGACGGTATAGTTAAAATCAAAAATTCCTTCAATTATAAATTAATTAATTTTGTAGTTTCGATATAAACATTATCTAATATTCTGAGTTAATTACTTGATCTTTTTATACGAATCTTTTACTGTAGTTACTAGAGTAAAAATGATTATCACTTGGAACATAAAATGAGATCTCTAAAAATAAAGATAACTCTGAGGTCCTTAATTATATTTAAGTAGACTTTACCAAAATATATTTTGATTATGACTGCAAATTAAGGAATGCTACTAAAACATTTTGTCATTAAAAATCATAATTTTTATATCCTCCGAAATAACTAATAAAAAATAAAATACAATAACACTAACACACCTGTAAAATTAATGTAAATGATATTAATGCAGCATTTAATGATAGAAACTTTTCTTTATATTTGTAATTATTTAATATTGAAAATTAATTCGTTATTATTAAGAATTAAAGTAAAACAAAAAACTGTTTTCAATCATTTAAAATACATTTATCAAAATTATTTGAAATGAAATACTTTTATTATTTCTGTTAAGTAAAAAAGTAAGTGTTAAGTACTTTAAGTAAAAAAAGCTTTAAAAATGCGTATGAACAGTCTTATTAAAAATCTACAGAAACATATTGTATAAAATTGTATTGTTTTTATGTATTTTTTATTTACAACATGGCAAAAATATATATGATCCAAGTGCACTTTTATTAATTTTTATATTATATTTAAAAAATACCCGAAAACATCTGTGGTATGGAAAACAGGTGGATATATTTTAATAATTACATTTCTATGGATGCTTATAATGCATTGTATTTACCATTTTTGTCATGTTTTCTTAATTAAATTTATTAAAAATATCATATAATGCAATATTTTCTGCTTTTTTATGTGGTATTTATGTGGTATTGTTTGGAAATTATTTTAAAAATTCAGCGTATTTTTCTCATTAAGGAAAAAACTTTTATTTATAACTATGAATGTATAGAAATTCCTTCATAACATCAATAACGAGCTTAACTTTTATTTTACTTAAAAATATTTGATGTCTTAGGAAATTTCTGGATAATACTTATGAAGTAAAATATTGAAAAATATTGCAAAATTGTTTTTCAAAATGAAATCATACATAAGAAATATTTTGTACACTTTTTTATTCTTTACTTTTATGTATAAATAGAAATTTTTATACTCATGCTGATATTTTTGCGCGGCAAAAGACGCCAAAATAATTTTAACTCTCTTATTTACTAATTGTATAAAAATTAGCTCATTTTTATTATTATTTGTGATTTTTACGAAAACATTATCATGGATAACTTCTTCAATGGGTAAATTCTTCATCTAGAGATAATAATAATAGTCATATATTTATCAAATGTATGAACATCATGTTCTAATAACACTCAAGTTTCAGTCAATAGTTTTATCCTTATTATATATATGATACGGTTTCAAAATAATTATTTAATAAACATAATATATTCTTTTCAATTCACTGATAAATCAATATATGTTAAACATATCTATACATATTTACTACATGGCATCTTAGCGTTTACGCTCTGGCCTTCAGTTCAATAGTTCATAAGCTCCAATCCCATCTTGAATATTTGTCAGTCCGATCCTGAAGATTCACTACAAATATCAAAGATGAGATTGGAGCTTAAACCAATTCCCTGATAGATTGAACGTATGTTATGCATATTTATACATCATGACGAGCTGACAGGTTACTGGTTAAAGCTTTGGTCTACAGTTCATAAGCTCCAATCCCATTTTCGATACTTTTAGTGCCTCGAAATCTATTTCCCTAATAAATCAAACATATGTTAGACATATCTATACATAATGACGAACTGGCAGGTTAGCGGTTAACGCTCTGGCCTTCAAATCAACAATTTATCAGCTAAATTCCCATCCTGGATGTTTATAGTGGTTTGAAATATAATTCCCTAATAAATTGAACATGTCTTAGACATATCTATACATCATGACGAGCTGGCAGATTATCGGTTAGAACTCTAGCCTGCAGTGCAATTGTTTATGAGCTTCAATCCCATCTTGGATATTTTTAGTGTTTCGAAATCTAGTTCACTAATAAATCGAACATGTGTTAGACAAAGATGGAGGACAAAATAATGCGAACACCTGTGAAAAAGTATGACGTATTTCACACTTGAAGTACAGCCGCACCACCTGCAACAGAAGTCTGACACCTAGTGAACGTGAAGGGGAAGGTACCAGTCTCTCAACAGCAGTCACCTGAGTTGCATGCTTCTACCGAACTGTCTGTGATAAGTTGAGATGTCAGACCTGTCAGAGTTCCAAAGAGGAATGATCGCGTTTAAGTGGAGCATCGGTTACGGAAACAGCAAACCTTTTGGGGTTTGCAAGGAGTACGGTATCAGCCGTTATGACAGCGTACACGAAAGAGGGTAAGACGACGTCTTCAAAGCACAACAGTGGCCGAAAGTCAAAGCTTGCTGATAGGGACAGACGGATCTTGAAGCGCATAATAGCCCGAAAGCACAAGCAATCGTTATCCGAGATAACATCCGAAATGAACAGTCATCTCCAGGACCCCGTTTCAACAAAAACTGTCAAAAGGGAACTTCATGCTGCGAACATTTATGGCAGAGTGGCAATTCGTAAACCCTTGGTGACAGCAACTAATGCTTTCAAGCGACGCCAATGGTGCAGAGATCACAAAGGCTGGTCTCCACAGCAGTGGAAACAGGTAATATGGTCAGATGAATCGTCATTCACTCTATTTCAGACGACCGGACGCGTTTATGTCTGGAGAACGCCTAGAGAAGCGTTTCATCCTGAATGCCTCTTGCCGACTGTGAAGCATGGGGGTGGCTCCATTATGGTATGGGGTGCGATATCTTGGCGCGGTCTTGGACCACTTGTTATTCTGCATGGGAGGATCAAATCCAATCACTATCTAAGCATTCTAGGGGATCATGTACATCCTTTTGTCCAGACTGTATTCCCTGGAGAGCGACCGCTTTTTCAAGACGATAACGCCCCTATCCACACTGCTAGGTGCGTTCAAGAATGGTTCGAAGAGCATGACGATGAAGTTGAACATCTCGCCTGGCCCCCTCAGTCTCCGGACTTGAATATTATTGAACATTTATTGGAATATTTGGAGTCCAAACTTCGTTCCCGATTTCCACCTCCATCCGGACTTTCGGAATTAGAGACCGCTCTGCAGGAGGAATGGCTTAATATTCCTTTGAATATTGTCCATGACCTTTATGAATCTATCCCACGTCGCATTAAGTCTGTACTTCAGTCAAAGGGTGGTCCAACCCCCTATTAATAAAGATTTTCCATTATTTCACAGGTGTTCGTATTATTTTGTCCTCCATGTACATCATGACATGCTGGAAGGTTAGCAGTTACCACTCTGGCCTGCGGTACAATGGTTTATGAAGGGGAAATTCAATAGATACCTACACCGTTTCCACATTAAAAACAGTGAGGTGTGCATGTCCAACTCCGGGATTGACAACACTTCTCACATTCTTCTTCAATGCTCATCTGTTTCAGAAGAAAGGAACGAGCTTTGTAAAGACTTAAAAAACAAGTGGCCTCCGATTTTGGTAGACCTAGTAAAGAAAGAGAATTTTGAATTTTTTTAAAAATTTATCCATGCTGTTATCTAACTCCTTTTTTATTTTTATATCTCTTTTTTCTCTCTGCCTTATTTTATTGTTATTATTTTTCATCTCATGATTTATTTGGATTTGTTATGTGGTACATTTGTTGTACCTTCGGGCCCTGTGTGGTATTCCTTGGTGCACAGGGAGATATTTTTGTTTTCCCAAATAAAAAAATAAAAAAAATTCCATCTTAGATACTTTTAGTGTTTCAAATTCTAGTTCCCTTATAAATCGAAGATTTGTTAGACATAACTATAATTCATAACATGCTGGCAGGTTAGCGGTTACCACTCTGGCCTGTGGTGCAGCAGTTTATGAGTTACAATCCTATTTTGGTCATTTTTAATGCTTAGAAATCTAGTTCCCTAATAAATCGAAGATTTGTTAGACATAACTATAATTCCTAGATAGGCTGGCAGGTTAGCGGTTACCACTCTGGCCTGTGGTGCAGTAGTTTATGAGTTCCAATCCCATTTTGGTTATTTTTAATGCTTAGAAATCTAGTTCCCTAATAAATCGAACATTTGTTAGACATAACTATAATTCCTAACATGCTGTCAGGTTAGTGGTTACCACTCTGGCCTGTGGTGCAGTAGTTTATGAGTTCCAATCCCATTTTGGTTATTTTTAATGCTTAGAAATCTAGCTCCCTAATAAATCGAACATTTGTTAGACATAACTATAATTCCTAACATGCTGGCAGCTTAGCGGTTACCACTCTGGCTTGTGGTGCAGTAGTTTATGAGTTCCAATCCCATTTTGGTTATTTTTAATGCTTAGAAATCTAGTTCCCTAATAAATCGAACATTTGTTAGACATAACTATAATTCCTAACATGCTGGCAGGTTAGCGGTTACCACTCTGGCCTGTGGTGCAGTAGTTTATGAGTTCCAATCCCATTTTGGTTATTTTTAATGCTTAGAAATCTAGTTCCCTAATAAATCGAACATTTGTTAGACATAACTATAATTCCTAGATAGGCTGGCAGGTTATCGGTTACCACTCTGGCCTGTGGTGCAGTAGTTTATGAGTTCCAATCCCATTTTGGTTATTTTTAATGCTTAGAAATCTAGTTCCCTAATAAATCGAACATGTGTTAGACATAACTATACATAATGACGAGCTGGCAGGTTTGCGTTTAGTTCCACAATTCATGAGCTTTGAACCATCTTGGGTATGTATATTTGTAGCTTTGAAGTTCATTTTAAACTATAATTACCTGTCAAATTAGCCCTCATGTGTAAGAAACTGCTTTTGAATGAGAAGCAAGCAAAGTAAAACATGAATACATAAAATTAATTTATAAAACATCTATATGAATAAATTTGAAGTCAATACACTTATTCAGTTCTACCCTTATAAAGTGTATAGTTTAAACTTCTCTAATAAAATAGTTTTAAGGCATTAGCACTTTATATTATGCAGAAATTTTTGAATAACTGAAGCTATTTAAAATGTGCTTTCTCTATTCAAAATGTGTTTTGTAAAATTTAAATATTGCTTTTTTTTAGATATTTACTTAATATTTCGCAGTAATGCCAAACTTTGCTTGTAAAAGCTCTTCCAGATAAATAGTATACTTCATATAATTACTTGAATATTATTTTTTTTTCCAATATTCAAAATTTCTTATCACTGTCTTGATTTCCTGTACGCATCTGAACCCACTTCCAAAGTGATAAACTAAAACTAAAAGTTTCACTTTATTTAAAATAATCTAAGATATCTGATCACTAATTATATATTATCCTTAAAATGTTCTATTTAATGTCACAAAAATTGGATGTAATACAAAAATTACAATTACAAAGGATTCTCTTATCTTTATATCAAAAGTGTTTCATTTTGTAATTGACTTTGATTTGAAAGTGGATAAGCTCTGCGTTGAATATTAATAAATGATGTCTATCATTTATCTTTCACAAACATTTTAATTTACGTTTAAGAATCGAATTCAAGAAAATTTGACCTATATTGATTTAAAAAAAATTAAATAAGGAGAATCAGAGAAATTTTTGCAAGAATATTTGTGATGTTTTCGTAAGTGGACAATTTCCTGTGCAGACCAGTTCGGGGCATTTACAGCCCCAGCCCCATTAATCGTGCGCAGCTTTCGACAATATTGATTGTCTTCCGGGCATTCAGTGGGGCACGTAATGCGGACGGTTCCGAACGTACCCGAGCAAATCAAAACGTTTTTCTGGACCTTTTCCAATTTGTACTATCAACACTGGTTTACACAACCACTTGAGCAATGTAATGACATAATAAAAACTGCTATAACAGATTTTGTCATTCATCAAAATGCTTAAATTTGCATGATGATTTTTTTCCTCTTATAAGAACAATACGATACATAAAACTATTAAAAAATTTTAAAATGATACAGAATATTGTAAATTGTTTTCACTAAACTTAAGATTTATAAAAACAATTTTTAATAAACGGAATTATTCAGATATGTTAATAATTATAAATTGAGGAATGGAAACTATTTAATTTAATAATATTAATTTCATTTTATCTTATATTAATTAAATAGAATGATTTAGTAAATTAAGTTTACATTATCTGGTTTTATTCAAACTTTTTGACCTCATGAACTTTTTTAATTGTAATATGTGTATTACTAAAGATCCACAACTGCATTCTTCGATAACCTCACTCCCTATGGTCAGATAAACGGAAAAATATTTCGTTTTGAATGTAATTCAAAAATGTATCCTTTTGAAATTACAAAGGAAAGAATATGTTCACTTTTTTATTTTTAAAAAGTTTTAGAGTGTGCTAAATAATACAAGTAAGAAAAATCTTGTCTTCAAATGAAACCTTATAAGGAAAGATAAAATTATGATAATAAATTATGAAAATTTATTACAGACAACCAAAAAAATATGCCTCCTTGTTTTTAAATTTCGTTTAACATTTTGCTCTTTAATTTATAAATTTTAGAATAGTTGAAATACAAAATATTTTATAATAGTTTTGTCCAATTGATATATTCCCAATGTCAATTTTAATTTACTAAATATTTTTGAAAAAAAAACACAATGTTTTATAAAAATTAAAAAGTAGCATTTATTTATTTCTTTAACAATTTTATTTTACTTTAAATGTATAGTAAAGATATTATATTTATAATTAATTAATGGGAAAGCATTGAATGCGCATTGATATAAAATTAAATAACAGTATTTTAAACGAAAGAACATTATCAAATAAAATTCTATACCAACCCAAAAATTTCTAGCTTTTTAGGGATTATTTTCAAGAATATAGTCTGATCTTAAAATTAAATTATGAGCGTAATTATAAATAACAAAAGTTTTAAATATTCCTGTTAATTTCATATTATTAATGATTAAATAAACCCCGAGAATTTAAAAATTTAAATATAATTCACATATTAAATTAAAGTTCAAGAGCGAAATAATGTTTTTATCGTAAAACTCTTCTAGTAACTAAATAATTCATACGTTAATGTAATTTTTACTCAATGTTAAACATTTAACTGTATATTGTAGAAATATAAACTATTTTCAAACTCCACAAAATTTATTTTACAGGGAAAAAATAGTGCTTTCTATTTGTCTGTTAAAAAATATATCCAAGGAAAACCCGAAGCTTTTACGAAGGGTTCATTGCGCCCCTGTGGCCACTTTGACGCGACAAATGATTATGAAATTCTCTTTCTTCTCTCTCTCAAACTTTGGAGTACAAATAAAAATAATTTTAAACTCAAATAAAATAGTTCGGTTTACGGATATTGATAACAGTAGCTTAAGCATTTTAGTAACATAATCATAAAAATGGGATTTGAATATTCTTCTCTGTAGTTTATTTTTTACATTAATATTTATTACTTAAAAAAATGAATGCTACATATTTATGCCAAATAGTAATTATCGAAATGAAGCAAAATTTGAAACTAAATGTGAATTTGTTATTGATATTTCTGTGGCTTTATTTTTGCATTATAAAATATCTACTTTTTAAAAAATGAATAAAACCACATAAAAGCTCAGTTCTCTGTTAATTAACTTGTTTCTTAATTAAAAACTTAAAAATTATGGCTTACTATCATGTCATGAGCTACACAAAAATAAATTTATTACTTTATAATTGAAATCCTTGTAGATCCGTAGATTTCAAAAAAATGTCTAACAATGAATTGGTAATTAAGTTATCAAGTCCTTTTTAACATAAAAGGATTTGATAACTTAATTACCAATCCAAGATAAAGGGTTAATGTTCTGTTTATCTATCCAATCTGTACGTGTAGTTCTTCAGCAATGCATTCTATTTATTGAAATGACCTTTATGATGAATGCTATTTTTAATTCGTGTTCAGGCTCATTACGATAATAATTAAATTACAAGAGCATGGATTTATTTATGTTGATGATTCAATAATACTTTTTGTAGTAAAAAAAATGGGTCAGAAATGTCAGTAGTAAATAATTCCTTATCTTCAAAAGAAACTAAAAATTTATGAAGTGACAATTTTCTTTCGTGACGTTGTCAACATATTGCTGGTATAATATTTATAGTATAATTTAAAAGTGCCTATTGTTTTAAATTTTCAATATAAACTATTAATTCAAAATAAATCTCTATTAAAATTTTTATAATTTAACTATTCAAAATCGGTTAATAAATACTAATATCATTGATATAAGATTAAATATTATTAACAAACATAACAATTCAGCATTCCATAATTAACCTACACAGCAAACACATAGTTTAGTTTCGATATACTGCAATTTATTTTGATAAAGAAAAATATAAGTAACATTTTAATCTGTTTAAAAATTGTTTTTATTCTTAATTTTTCATTACAGATTAAAAAGTAGTATAGGAAAATTTCGTTGCGAAACCAAAATCATAATAAATAAAATAACTATTAAAAATTTTTTTAAATATGATACCTTAAACATATGATAATTTCTATACATATAAATACAAAGGAGATAACAATAACTATTATTAACAGTAAATACTTTACATTTTTTCAAACTTTATCAGAATTTAAAAAAATTATAGATAATAACAAAAATTAAACAATTTAATAGCCAATAACGGGTACTTGATATACTGTAAGATAACTGAATGGCTTTCCAGATTTAAAGAGTAATTCTTCTAACACTATATTACAATGCTAACCATAGGATAATACTTGAATTAATCATAATGATATCTCCATAAAATGGGCTACGGTAGCCTAGTTGGAAAAAATTTACTGTAACACCTACTATCTGTATTTTAAGCGAAATAAAAATCAAAGAAACAAAACTCAAAACTCTTATCCGCAATCTAAAAACACAATTCTTACACGATAATAATAATTTATTTTGATTACAAAATAAAAAATGATAAAATAATCCAATCTATTATCAAACAATAGCCTGAAGGGATTAATTTAGTTTACATTTAATAATGTACGAAAAACGTCACAAATATAATTAACATCAACTCTGTTCTTTACAAATAACACATAACATTCATTAAATAGCGATATAATAAATGCTTTTCCACTATTTAAGAATGATTAATATTTTTATCAATCAGTTCATGCTAACATCTGAATGATTAATACGGAATGATTGAACCATTAAAATATTGAGCGGTTTTCCAATGTAACATTCTAAACATTTGGCTTCTACATTAGAAAAAGTTTGTATATAAGATTGAATACAAGATTTGTAATCAACTATGACGAGTGAGTCATATTCTTGGTGTGCATAAACGTGCTGCTAAATATTTAAAAAACTGAAGCAAAACAAAATAATTGAAGAGAATTTATGATATTTAGAGTTAATATATTAATTGTGTTTTAATGGGCAAAGGAGTAAATGATAAATAAATTAAACATCAATAGTGATTTTATGGTATTGTGTTTTTGTTCGCATACATTTAAATTGTAAATATTGTGTTAAATAATCCCCCTTTGCAAACAATTGTCAGAAATGGGCATCTATTGGGCGTCGGCCATAACCACTGTAGGCGGGGATCATTTACCTGTAAGCGGTGTGGCGATTGAGTGGTTTTACGTCAATCTTAAAGTCAAGAGAATAGAAAAAAATAAGTCGCAGTGATTGCCTTGTGGGGACACGTAATTCTAGCAGCATGACGAACATGAATGGAGGGTGGAGTCGAGAGACACACAAGAGCTCCAGATTTGGAAAAGTTTTTCTTTTAATTCGAAATGTGTGAACGGAATATGTAATGTGGCTCTGATTTATGGAGAATTTGATACGAGGCTGATCATTCATCAGTTTCCTCATCCTCGCCAAATACAATCATGTTTTATTCTTTGAATAAGTGGGTGTCTTTTCTGCCTTTTTTAGTAGCTTTATCTAAGACGATGCATTTGAAAAGTACTCATGGAGAAAGTAAATATTTGCGAGACATGAGGTGATGAGATTATATGATTAATGGTTTAAAATTTAAAAATTTAATTGTTTCCTTGGAGAAAATTTGTTTACTTTGTTATCAGTAGCTTAATGAAAAACTTTTTTAAATTGATAATTTTAAGGAAATTATTGTGATTGTATCCATCTACATCCAATAAAAAGTTGTATGCAGCTTGTTTCTGGCTGCCTATTTCTGTGGGCAGTATTGTTGTTGTTGTTGCATGCCCCCTTTGGCCAGCAGCTCTAGACCAAGTCCAAAAATTTAAACACCCCCAAAAAATCTAGCATCATCAAAGGATCATTGCATAAATCCATGCTTGTGGATAGCTCAAAGCACTCAAGGATGTATTCTGGTGAAGCTTGTTCAGAGAAACAGTTGATACAGATATTGAAAGTTGTGGTGCTCTCAGAAAAGACAGTACTGTTGCTAAGTACAGTTAATGGTCTAGTAAATTTGAACAATTCAAGTTACTATAGATCAAAGCTTTAGCTCTCTTCTCCATGTCAAGCCAAATCAACGGAAAAACTTTACGATTACGACATATTTTATTTACGTCAGTTATAGATTTTCTATTGGGTCAAGTATAGAACCCATCACAACCAGGAAACGTGAATGATCTTTTTACCAATCAGACAATAAACATAAAAATTTTACCAACCAGACATGACACCATAAATAAAAATTAGTTATATAGATAAAAAAAATTATGTTTTCAGTATTTTCATTTCGTTACAAATATTATTGCTTTATATTATTAACATTTTGTAAATCAAATTTAAATAAAATCAAAATATTTATTAACATCAAGCTGCTAACGAAACATTTCACATTTTTGATTAGAATGCGCTCAAATTCAGTGGAAATCGAATGAATATTGCTTAATATAGTACTGATTTTATTTACACTTTGATCAGTCTTTTTCTGATTATACCAAGAATCAATTTTCTAAAAGAATTTCATCTGTATTCAATTATTAAATAATTTACAAACAAATAGGGGTGCTTTGTGACGACTTAGGACGTATTTTTATCAATTAAATAACCATACTATTTTGAATAAAATTGCTCCAAATAAAAGAGTATCAAAGAATGAGTTAAATTTCTAATCACATTTCTTTTGAAACTTTTATGCTTAATCCACCCAAACACCATCGTTTCAAAAAAGGGGTATGTACGCTTCAAGAACGACACAATTCAATATTCCTCGATTGATGCGATATGGGAAGAATGCTAAGCAAATAACAATTTCAGTACTTCATCGGTGTTAAAAATTAAGAGGTATTTGATTGTATTTAATAATACAATAACCTAACTTAACCTTAACAAGCAGTACAATGAATGATTTTTTTAGTGAGTCGTTTATTTCAATAGAGAACTGGTTCCTCCCTCAAGTAATCTCGATGCAATGATTTTTAAAACTATAGCAAACTATTTCATAGTACATGAAAAGATCGTTTCAATGTATTCAATATGTAAAAAGTTAAATTGGAAGTACAATATTTTCGAAGTAATACATCTGATAAATTTTTAATCATTTTTCTTAAAAATCAAACTTACTACATAATTTTATAAATAAACAACAAGGTTTAAAGTAACGAATTAGGATTTTAAATAATGTAAAATATCTTTTTCAAAAGTTCAATTTTGATTGAAAAAAAACAATGAACAATACATAAAATAAATATTTGAAGTCTAAATAAAATATAACCTTCAAGTACTCTTCCTTAAACTAGCCTTTGATAAGATTTTCCTTAGACTTAGCTTACACAAAATATTTTAATTAAATTACAATAGGCAGCAGATTGAGAAGGAAGGCACCTGGTATTTATCAAGGATTAGTGAAAATGTATGATTACTTTTCAGTTGATTCATAAAAAAGCTTCTTTTGGGGATTATAATCTTCATCGCTCAACCATACAATGGAGTTCAAAAGTAAAAATATGTATCATGTGTTCGGTAATCAATTACGTAGTAGAGATTATCCGCTTAAAAAGGAACATCATATATCAATAACACGAATGAATAATTAAACTAAACTCCATGGCACGACAGCCCATGCGGGCCAAGGCCTACAGTGCCCATAACTGTTTTCATGACCGAGGGCCCTGGTGTGCGAAGCATATGTCCCAGTTAGATGGTCAGCCTAACGTAAAACCCCCAGTGTTTAGTTCCCAAGCATACTTGGTACTCAGTTAATCGACACACTGAAGGGATGAAAGGCTGAGTCAACCTTGCCCAGCCCGAGGATCGAACCTCGGACCTGTGTCATGGTAGCGTGAAACGCTGATGAATAATTAAATCTTGAATAGAATATAGAAAAAAATGTGCAATGATGAAACTAATTGACTGCGTGGTTGATCGACACTTTTATGTATAATTGAGTTAGTTAGAATCTTATAAATTTATCATTCGAGGCTGATCGTGGTTTTGGTTAACACACGTCTATGAGGGTCTACTTTAGGTTTCTAATATGACTTTGAGAAAGTCTATGGCTAACGTAGAACTACAAATAACTTAGAATATACACCAATTAAGAATAATCTAAGTCTAATATTTCAATCTGAGAACCAAACTTTTATTAATAATATTTCATTGGGAAGACCAAGAAATTTTACGTTTAGACACCTGTTGTATAGTGCCAGGATACTAGGATTTCCACATTTTAGCACTGTAAATTGCGGATGTAATGGCACTTTATATAGTGGAGACATCCATTGGGTGTGCCATCAAAGCTTTGAAAGTGGATTTTCATAATTAAAAGCATGAACCAAGCAGAAGACTTCCAGACATGGCAGACCACGCCCAGACGTATCATTTCGCATGGAGGACATTGCGATCATGACATAATCATGCCCCAGATACTACTAGAAAACACGATGGATCATTACATTCTGACAACGAAACTCACGAACTCACTACCTTCTGATAATGCGAACGAACGCCCTAACCAACCAAGCCACGTGGCCTACTTTTTAGGTATCTACATTTGCCATTAAAATAAGAAAAAATCAATTTCAATTTAAAAATAAAATTAAAAGAAATATGATTCGGTAACTAGAAAAAGATATAATAAAAAAACAATCATTGAAGCATCTTATCTAAAATTTAAAAAATTAAATAAAATTCAAATTTTTTTCAAATTAAATTTTACTTTAAAAACAAAAAAAGGAATTATGCTCCTGATTTACAGGAAAATATTACTCTGCTTATATTCAAAAATGTATTGATGGAAAATAATAAAATGATGCAAGTCAGTTTTTAAAACTGATTCTGTTTTATCTGGGTGGAATCATAAATTGAAACCTCCGGCAGAGGGAGTGAGTGAGCACGCCCGTGCTCTTCGATTTATAATCCGATCAAGATTAAATTAATTCTATTTGTATGAAACATAAAAATATGTATAGTATATACTATAAAATATAACATTCTACATTTTAAGTTTTATTTCCAATTTAGTTAAATATCTAAATATTTGAAATGAATTTTGTTTCATCTTTCAAGTTAACAAACATGAAATCCATAGATGGACACTACGTAGGCATTTCTTTAAAAACGAATAAGACGTTAATTTCATCAACTTGTCTTTTCCTGTTTCCCTGACAAATCTGAATTAAGTTTGATCAGCCATGAAGCAATAACGGTACGTTTCTTTTATGCCTTTTACGTGTTAGAGTGGTGATTAAATGCACATTAATAGATATAGAAGCTATATGTGAATGCAACATTTGTTATTTAATAATATTGTGATCATTTTAATATATCTGCTTAAAAATCCATCATTTAAAGAAAACTTTTAAGAAAGTAATTTCTGTATTATAGAAGAAACATCCATGTTTATTATTTTAGGGAGATCATAAAATTATCACTCTTAATCAATGCCAAAAACCTTCGTGTTAACTTTCCTTACAATTAATTATGACAGGATATCTCGTAGATGGTGTTAAAATTGGAGTCACTCACACTACTCAGTAAATGTTAAAAATCGTGACATTCAACTAGTTTTAATTACATTAAATATTTTTGGTGGGTGTATAAAAATTCTTATCTAACTATATTAAACTATAAAAGTAAATAATTAAAATCATGATTAAATTTTTATATATAATATAAGTTTAAATATAAATTTTAAAAAATATTTAAAAACATGACATTATTGGTATTTATATAAGACTTATATGGGAAAAACAAATGGCGATTGCTTACAGCAGAATGAACACACTAGACCAGGTATGGGCAAACATTTTCGGTCACGGGCCAAAAATTGAAAAAAAAGGTTGGCAAGCCAAGATAAATTTTTCAAAAATTTTAAAAACAATATACAAATTTTACAATTTAAATATGTTAATGAGATGAGTGAAATTGTGATTTCACTTGTAAAAGTTTCTTGTATTGAGGTTTGAAGGGAGATGTACTGATTCTAAAGAACGAAGCTAAATGTTTATCTGTCAGTCTAGTTCTGAAATGATTCTTTCTAAGGTTCATAGTTGAAAATACTTGTTCACATATATAAGATGAAGCAAACGTTGCACTGATTTTCTGGGTATAAGATATTAAATTTGGGAAATTTTCTTTCAATAATGATTTGTAAAACTCTAACTTTGGCATATTGAGAAATAGCTGCTTCAGATGATTGATTGCAATTCAATTAATTTTAGCTGCAAATCTGACCTCACTGCTTCACAATTTATGTGAAAGGCTTGGTAAAAAATATCCAATTCTGTTTGAATGGCACTGAAATCTTAAAATCTGCGTTCAAACTCAAAATACAGTTTTTCAAGCCATCTTCATAATTCTTAAGCTTTTCTTTAGTTACTGAGTGTATTGAATTTAACCTCGGGAAATGAGACAGGTCGTTTTTAGCTAGCTGCTCAGCAAACAGATTAAGTTTTAGTTAAAAAGTTTTAGGATGGGTCCGGATATTGACGATAAATTGATTTTTCCCTTGTGTTTTGACGCGTGAAGGAAAAGATGCTCATATGACGAAGAAGATCAGTGAAAAATGCAAAGTCCGAAAGCCATTCTGTATCTTCTAAGATTTCGCACCCCCTAGAACACTTTTCCTCATGAAATAATTACACAATGTCTTCTTCCAGCTGCCAAACTAACTCGAAAACGCATCCTGCAGTAAACCAACTTGCTTTCGTGTAATAGAGTACATCCGAGTATTCAAATTGTATGGACAAAAGAAAGTCTCGAAATTGCCTGTGAGTAAGCTCACGAGATCGAATAATATTTATAAGTTTCCCGACTGCAACAAGCACGGGTTTCATATTTAATGCAAAGTTACACAGAGTATCTTGATGTATAACACAATGTAGAAAAATGTTGCTTACGGGATAGTTTTGATAAAAGAGTCCACAAGAAATTATGATTTTTTTCTGTCATAGTTGGAGCTCCATTGGTCGTAATATTACTTAAATTTGTTATAGTCACTCTTAAAATTAAAATAGAGAAAGTAAAAAGATCATTAGTTCTTTGAAAAAAGAAAGAAAATAATAATATTTAAACAAAGTATAAAAGGAGATGGATATATAATACATAAATCACACACATATTTCTTTAACTTTTCATTGGACCGACAAATTAAAGTTCTA
Source organism: Latrodectus hesperus (assembly GCA_037975125.1). NCBI lineage: Eukaryota > Metazoa > Arthropoda > Arachnida > Araneae > Theridiidae > Latrodectus > Latrodectus hesperus. The sequence goes on from CM075855.1 coordinate 3,348,487, forward strand.
TTCACGGGGTGCATAAAATCTTCCGGAGGGCCGGAGCTGGCCCGCGGGCCGTAGTTTGCCCATCCCAACATTAGACAATAGAAGTGTCACATTTAGTTCTATACTCTTTACAAACAATTAATCTAACAATTATGCGCACAAATTACTAAATTTATATATAGCCGATATAACATTGTTATCTGCCTCATCTAACATGTTTTGGAACCATATCTAACATTGTTAGTATTCAATAAGAGGCAGATGATAACCCTCTCCAAATTTCGTTAAGAAAAACCAAATTTATTCTAATTGCAAAGCTTAAATGTGGTCCACAAATATTTTAAAGCAACAACAAAATGATAAGAAAAGGTGTAATTAAATTTCTTGGGATAAAAATAGAGAAAAAATTAAATTTTATAGCCTATAGTATTTAAAAATAAGCCAATAAAGCTATGGCCCTACAACAATAGTTCTTATGGGCAATATGAAACAGTTGGGAAATTTCCCAAAAACACCGAATATTACAATATCAAACTCCAACAGAGTAATTGCTGACATATGTTTCAGGAATTTGGGGAACACCATTAACAATTAGGGCAAAACAATTAACAAGGTCAATACAAAGAAAATTACTGGCACATTTCGAATGACTCTTATAGCAGTTTTTCAAGTCATAACTGGTATAACTCCTCTCTCCCTAAAAATAAAATCCAAAGCAAATTTTATAAAGTATGCAAATTCCTTCTAAAGAAGATTCTTTCATACCTGCACCAAACATGAATGAAATCACGGTTAGGGAAGGCAATTCATTCAGGTGTCTTCAATATAGAAAAAAATTTACAATTCAAGAGGAAGGCAATATCATGCTACTTTGAAGGATAATTAACTATTTTCACGAATAGCACAAAAATAGAAGAAAATGTTGAATCCAGAATGGTTACATACTTAGAATTTAGCTTACAAAGCTGTTGAGTACTGGGCTGCATTCTGGGAACACAGTACATTAAGCTGATGTATGTGCCCTGAAAAACGTCATTAAAATAGCTTATATTCATAAACTTCTGGTCAGATAATCAAACATTTCTTAAATTTTTGTCCAATCCTCTTAAGAAATGAGTAATGGTACGAGAAATGCAACACATTTTAGCAACAATAAACTAACGTCAGGATTGATTGGGTAAAAGCCCATCAAGGCACAGAAAGAAATGAGTCAATAGACAGATTTGCAAAAGAGACAGCACTATCAAATGATTTTTTTTCATGTCATACCATTACTACGTTGCTTATATCAAATCCATACTAGGCAGTTGTATCATGGATTGCTGGCAAGAAGAATGGGGCAGTAGAACAACTTAAAAAAATGTTCATGAATTAAAATCAAAGGTTACCATTAAATTCTTTAACTGGATTAAGAGTGAGATACTTTTCTATATAGGTCATGACCCATTTCCATTTTATTTCCATAGGTTTCACATATCTAATTCCAAAGAATGGAAGACAAGTTACTCAAATACATGGAAACATACCCTTTACCGTAATCGTGGAATTTAGTCATACCCAGCGAAAACTGTGAGATCATCTAGAAGAAGAGAATTTTGACCAACCATACATCGAAATCTAAATTAAATAAAATAGTTGAATTCCTGTTTAACCATGAAAATTTAGTTTTTGGATTGGAAACTTTTTCACATCATAGATAAGAAAAAACATTTTTTCTTGTCTTACAATGTTTATGACAGAATAAGTTTTTATTTCTTAAAATATCAAAAACTTTCAATAAATATAATTTATAAATTTTAAATAATAAAATTAAAATTGATTACATATAAACCAAGAATTTTGCACAATCACAAAAAACAATCACCTTTATTTTATTATTAATCCTATGTTCATTATAGTGCAACCTTGTTCTTATCTTTAGAATTAACTAGAATCTGATTGCATGTTTCTGTAATGTTGTAAAATGTTTCTTGTTTAACTACTGTAAATAACTTTATAATGTAATATCTCTCTCTTGCATAGTTTTAAAATTAAAGTCCCAACAGAGCTTCCATTAAAGTGATAAAGCTCCTTAAAGTCATGTTCAGAAAAGCTGGAGTCAACTGTCATTGCTTTAAAAGTACGTAGCTATTCTCTACTTTTTCTTATAAATATGCTGCATATCGATCTGTCAGAACTAACTTAAATGTTTGATTAAATAGACAATATCAATGCTATTATTTTGCATAAAGCATTGCTTGCACTTTCTTTTAATTCTCGAAGTAATCAAACAAAATGTTAAGAGTAATTTGGTAATTGCAAATTATATCACAAGTTAATGACTTTCCTAATTTTATAGTATATATTTTTTCCTAGTTTTTAAAGAAAAATTAATTTTTGATAAATTTTTTTCGTGTTCTTATATACTATGTATATTAGTATCATTATATATGCTTAGCATATTGTTCAATGTACCACGGTTCCTTTAAATGAGTTATTTAAATTTTGAAGACTATATCACGTGTAATTTTAGTTTTATGCAATGCATGACGTCATAGTCCTACTATACATGGCAATAAAATTAAAACTTTGTATCATAATGTATTATTTAATATAAACTTAGCAATTGTATTTATTATATATCTATAAGCTGATTGGCAAATTACGCAAAAATTATTATAAGACAAATTTATCAATAAATGATTTATTATTTCGGCTTTAGACTCTTAATGAATACTTTAAAAACTTCTTGCTACAGAAAAATTTAAATTAAAAACATTCATCTTTACTAAATTTACTTTAGAATATTTCTTAATATGAACTTTTATGAATCAGCATAATAGTTTTAACATCATTACAAAGAAAATTCTTTAATTATCCCAGATATGTTTTTTTTAATTTAATTTGCACACACACACACACAATAAACTATATAATATAAATCTTCATAATTCACTAAATAGTAAACTATCATTAGAATTTTTAGCTTCATTTTTTAACTTATAATATGTTTTTTTCCAGAAACTTTATAAATTTTATTCAAAATTCTAAAATTTATATAATATTTTATTATGCTTCAAAAAACTTGCAAATACGTGCTAAAAATATTTGAAGCATCGATTATTTTTTACAGTATATGATGTATTGAAAGGTGTTCAGAAGGATTCATCACATGTACTCATCAAATATGAAAAAGAGGTTCTTTGAAAATATCAGCTACTTTCCGGTACATTGAAAAGCTTTTAACATGGTCGAAAGAAACAATAAGTTTTTGCATAAGTTATTCAGCTTCTTAAGACATAACGTTTTTGCTAAGAGTTGACAGAAAAGACCCTGATGCGGATACATATAAAAAGACAAATATTTAAGAAAAAAGTTGTATAAATATGCATTTTTGGAATTTAAGAAGCATGGAACAAATATTTGAATTTGCTTCAGTTCATCTGATATATTTTACGCCGTCTTTTGCATATTTTATTTTAAAAATGCAAATAATTTTTCAAACTTTCCCCTTTTTTTATCTCATGAATACTATGAATATAAATTTTGAAGTAAAAATTTCAATTTCAAATAGTTTTATTTTTGGTTCAAGACACAACTTTATCACAAAGCATATGATGCATTTCTTCTACAAGAAATATTCAAAAGAAAAAACACTTTTTCTGCACTTCTAATATTTGTTGTATTGAAACATTTTGTGTGAAAAAATCATCAAAGGAGATAAAAATGCTTAATGGATTCAATTATACTTGTATGATGCCTTAATAGGAATCTTTACAAATTATTGAGAATATTTTCATCCATCATAAATTTTAATTCTTATATACTTAAATCTTAAAGTCAAGATTAACTTTCAAATTGTATTTTTAAACAATAAATATCATACTTTAAAACATTAAAAAATTTAGGAAGTTTAAAAAGAAGGAATTTTTTGTAAATTTTTAATGGATTTGTATGAAGCTGAATAATTTTAAAATATGTATTTAAATTATAGCAATCAATATTTTGATTAATTTTAATCTCAGTCACAAATTATCTCTATGTTCCAAAATAAAAGAAAATTGGTATTTGGTGCCTAGAACAATCATTTATTGATCAAGTATTTTAAATTATTGTTAGAAATTGTTAAAAATAATATTAAAAATATAATTAATAAAAACATAATAATAAATAAAAATATCATTAAAAATTGTGATTAATATTCTCCTTAATCATAAAATTTCAAATTAATAGTAAAAAAAAGTATTTTCTTAGTACTAACATTTCCCACCGTAGGTGTTTAACAATGCAAAAAATATTCAGAAGTTTTTGAAATAATAAGAAAACACATAATTTCTATTAAGAAAACACAATAGATGTTTAATTCTATGCTAATCCTTTTAGTAGCTTGATTTTGAGATGAATATTTTAAAGTTTAGTCAATAAAATGAATCTATAAATTATTTACCGATCAAAGGAAAAAGGACACATATATCATCAACGATACATAATAAATCATTTTGATTCAGAATAATTAAAATCTACATTTAGCTCATAATTCAAAAGTTGTTGAAATCATAAAGTTTCATTCGTGATTTGATTTTTATATATTCTCTGCTGAGAGAAAGCTTTCAAAATTTAAAAACTTTTATTATTAAAAGCCTAGCAATATTTATGAAACTGAATATTTTCTTGAATGGTATTTATATTTTCCAAAAAGTCTCTATACAGCTTAAACACACAACTCTTGCTATTAAACTACTTCAAAACGGAAATGTCGGGTACTCAGATACATAAATGTACCTGAAATTTATGGTCTTTGAGCATACTTCATATAATGCCATTCAAAGTAATACCATAAAGATAAGGGAGTCAGATTCATAGTTTATTTTACGTCATAAAACTCTCAGCCAATAAGATCATATCGTAGTAGTGGAAACGTAAGATCATGAAAACAGCCGTCCCGGGATTATCAGCTGATCCCTCTTCACTAGAAATTCCCATAAAGCACTCTCACCCCTTAGCTCACTTTATGGTTTGATGGAGAGGACGTTTGAGTTACGACGGCAGCCCACGGACAATCAAATGACCATTGGTCAGTTTCACCATTGAAGGGCTAAAATAGCTTCTCAAATTCTCATATCTGCCCACACAAGAAATCTGTGACGTGAATCTATATATTTGCCACTTGTTATAAATTTTTAGTTGATATATATTGCTAGATGAATAATCTTTTGCTGAACCAAGCACCATTGTTTGGCTTAAGTAAAGATCATAATAAAACATAACAGTAAATATTCCTAGATATTACGTGAGATATTATAATTTTTTAAATTTATTTTGCCAAGCGCAAAATTTATATCATATTTAATTAGTACATTTGCAAACTTACCAAGGGTTAAGAAAATTACTTAAAATTACAGATCAAAATTTTATATACAATATTCCCTTATAATTTTTTTAAACTTATCTTAAACAAAATATGGATATTCATTTTTAAACGGAAATTGTAATTGAAATTTTGATATATTATATCAAATTATAAATATTAAAAGCATGCATATAATATTACATTCATATTATATATAATGTGAAATTATGTATGTCTACTTCTCATATGCATATACATTTATTAAACTTTAATAACTGAATTACTTCTATAACATCAAACTAGTTTGATCTGTGAAAATAATCTTCGGTTAAAAATCGTTATGATAGATATCGTTACATACTACATGGAAACAACAACAAAGGATTTATTATAAATTGTTTTATCGATTCAAATTTCATTTTGCAATATGCATTCCACTTAGTAATATCTTATTTTTTAAACCAAATTGTTAGATTTGTTTTATCAATGGCCTCTTTAAAACATAGCTGTTAAAAATTTATAATTGTTAAGAAATTGGTGAATCCTATTTTGAATTTTAGGATTAAATTTGCCAAGAAGAGCTTTTTTGAGTTTCTTAGACGAGCAAAGTTGGTTTATGGAATGATTTTTAAAATATTTTAAGAAGTGAAGAATCAATGAGATATAAAAATATCTTATGACAAAACCAGGACTATTCACTAATTCTTATGCAGTATGTTAAAAGGCTGCCTAGGTCCATATTAGCAGTCATTACAATTAATTGAATATACGAATGGAAAAGTAATATGTGATATGTAATTAACTTAAAGTATTACAATTTTAAAGTGATTTCTTTATAAGTTTACAAGTGTTGGTGACTGGAATCAGATTAGAACTATTTTTGAACAACTAATTTTAATTACTTAATAACACTTTTAACGTAAGCACTAATCAAAGATATTGAAAGCCAAATTTTTGGAAACTGCAAAAATTTATGTTTTTCTACATACTTATTCTGTCATTGTTACAAAAAATAATTACTAATTTACAAAATAATTATCTAAATTTGTAGTAGTGTAATGGAAACTTCACTGTTTCTCAATTACGCTAATTTAAATTTGTTCCATAGAAATTGCTGGTTTTTCTTCAATTACATGAAAAAATTCACATTAAGCTCTTATTATTAACTGGAAACATAGCATATAGAGAAAAAGGAATTAAATTGGTTAACTAATCCAACTTTCTTATATTCTTAAAATAATATATTTATAATCTTGAATATTATAAAAACTTTTACTATCATATGGACAAAACATTTTAATAAATATCAATAATCATGGCTTATAATATTAATTTATACTGAATAATTTTAATTTCAATTTTTATGAAATCTTTACTTAGATATGAAATTTTAGATACAAATATTTATTGTTTTATCCTGTAAAGTGTACATTTAGCGTTAATAATGCATTTAAACGTTAAAAAGTAAACGGACGATAAAGATTAAAATATTTGTTTATATCATTCTTCAGTTAAATTTATTTTCTCGGGACCAATACAGTAATCAACTTAGGTTAAATTTTAGCTTAGAAAGTAAACAAAAAAGAAATATAAATAGGAAATATTTAATCAGATTCTTAATTTAGAAAATTGACCTCAATTTAAAAGCTGAGTTCTTCAAGAAAAGCTTTTGACGATGACTTTTGACTTTGACTTTTCACTGTTGCCCCCAACAGTAACATAATCCTCTTGAGAAAAGAAAGATAGTCATCTTTACTAGGTCTCTTTGTTTTCCTGTTTAGACTTCAGTTAGGACTTAGTGTTTGTTTTCTGACTATATTTTATTTAACTTAAATGTATCTTCACAATGTGGTAAACCAAGAGCAAATAAAATGGATTATTCTCCACTTTCTGATTTTTTGTACAAACTTTCTTAAATAATAGGTATTTTCTGTGAAACTGATGATTTATTATAAGAATTTTGGAATTATTTACTTCTAAGTTTAAAGAAATACGATAAAAGTGCTGACGTAATATGAAGCTCCTAAAAATATTAAAAAAATATATAATTCCTAAAAGTAATATAACTTTGTTCTTAAGCCTGAATAATGATATCACATATTATTGTAAAATTTGTAATAATCAGTTATAATAGTTTTCCTAGTTTTACCAGTAATATTAAAAAGAATTCAGCTATGAATTTAGTGCGCAATAAAACAAACATATATTTGAATTTAAACTATCACTAAAATGACATATTATTTATAATATTTAATTTTTACTTATATCTTTTCACGGTGGAATGAAGACCAAATTTGCATTTTTAGTTAACATTTTTACCTTATGGTAAAACTGGCATTAAATACTTAAAAAGTCTGTGTAGAGGGATAATTATGATATTCTATCAGTTATGTATAATCCTTCAAATTGTATTCTATAAACTATGCACTATTCACAATTAGCATAGATAAAAGTACAAATTTTTTTATTTTAACCATATTATATATAAGATGGAAAATTACAATATTGCAGGTGATATATTTGCTTACTTAACATGCATTACATTTTGTGACATAATTATAAAAGATTACTAGTTTTCCCTCCCATAACCAAATGACATTTTCGTTTTTACATGATAATAAAAATAGAAGGCTCATACCGAGAGAAAATGAAATAATTTTTGTGGATATAAAAATTTGGAATTAATTTCACTCCAAATAAAGCTAGAAAAGTAGTTTCGCTTTATATATGGTACGGGATTTTTAAAAAAAATTTAATTTTTCAATATTATCTTGTTAAAAGCATGCAACTACTCCATCCAAAGTTCTCCAAAATATGCTTTAACAAAGTGTCAGTAGAGTAAAATTTTTATACGTAGATTATTTTTCATAAGTAGATTACTTATAAAAGAGAATTAAAATGAAATCTTTAAAATATAAAAATTTTAAGTTGGTAAGTTTATTATTTTCGAAAATTAATTTCAATGTACATAGTGAAACATTACACAAATATGCATAAATATATTCCAAAAATATTTCGGACAATTATTGATCAAAAAACAAATATAGTTAAAAATTTCAATATTAAATTGAAACTTATTAACATTCATTCATATCCAACGAAACATAAATCATATATTTATATCTTTTAAAAACATTTCAAACTACAAAATTTATTTATTAAGGTTTTACTATATTCATACAAATTATTTTCAGTCTATTAAACGAACTAGACAAAATATGATCTATCATATGGTCGTAAAATTATAAGAGTTAGAAGATAATTTCATAGCTACAACCAATTATGAAATGATTTTACTTTCAAATTAACTTTCTAGTTGGAATTGGATTACTAAGGCATTATTCTTATACATTTAATATCACAACAATTGCCAACTTTTGTATAATCCCACTAACTTACATTTAATATATCACGAAGAGAAGATATAATATAAAAAAGTGATTGAACACTTATTTTATATGTTAAAATGGAATCAATTTTATATATCATAGCTTTTTCGAGAAACTATTTATTCTAAGGAAGTGTGCATCAATACTAACAATCTTTTTGTTTTCTTAAATATCTTATCATATAATAACATGTGAAGGTTTAGATAGAATTGATCTTTAATACTTTTCTCGTTTATGATTTTCTAAATAATTCATGGACTCGTAGATTTGGCCTCGCCTGTGGGTATATAATGAATAAAAAGGTATCAAAGGACAATAAAAAACTAAAGATCTTATATTTTATCACTAGAACCAAAATAATTAAAAATAAATTTAACTATCTATAATTTTTCTAATATATAGTTATGGCAATACATTCAGTTTGGATTAATATGTTGTTTAACTAAATTTAGTTATTATATTAAATTAACATACATTATCATAATGATAAAAATAGAAATGTTTTGTGATAAATTTTTCCAGGAGAAAAATTATGCTTTTTTAATATTTTTTAAAAGTTAAGTTTATAATAGCGGGTCCTAAGTACTAAGAAATTTTTATGATAAAACAGAATCGCACACACACAATTTGATTTAATATATCTGGCAAAAAATTTTATTTTATTTTTCTAGTTTCTTTTTACATAAAAACAAATAACTCCCTTGAAAAAGATGTATTACATATATACTTGTTAAGATATAATTAAATTATTTTAATTATCGATTATAAGCCATTAATCACTTTAACTTCTTTTCTAACTTTATTTAATTGCTGTTTTTTTATTTTTCGTGAAGAAGTTTAAATGGTAATGTCTTGCGCTATTAATCAAGATGCCAAGCTCATATAACCGATAGTTAAATTAATTTAGTGATTGTTGCAACAGAAAAATTAACAAAAATGAAAAAATTCAAAACAAAAACCCTTTTTTTCACTATATTGATAAAAGTTGTCTATTTATAAGCCATTTTATTTTAAAACCTCATAAATATTCATAAACAAGCATTTAATTTCTAACAAAATAATGAAAAAGCATTAATAAAGAACTCCATTTGTTACTGAAAATTAAAAAAAAATGATGAAAAGATATTATGTAAATTAATTTATTGATTGTTCGAATAGAATAATGGGATTCATCCAATACTGAAAAAATAAATAATTATTTAGTTGGTGCAATATTTTGTGTACTTGCATTGCATTTTGGAGTTTACACATACATTGGTTTATTTGATCCCAGAATCAAAAATGTTTTTAAAAAATGAATTTAAGATCTGTCATATATATATATATATATATATATATATATATATATATATATATATATATATATATATATATATATATATATATATATATATATATATATATATATATATATATATATGTATATACATAGATATACATACATGTTGTCAAAGAATGAAAAAGGCATATTATGTAAATTTGTGGTGCATTTAATTTTGTTACGTTAACAATTATGCAAGATTTATCTTGCATAATATTTCTCAAAATAAGAGTCATAATTATGCTATAAATTTATTTCTTCAGCCCTGACTGAAATAGTACATTGTGAATAAAAGGAATATTTATAACCTGAATGTTATTATTAAAATTTATATCAATAGAATTATATCTATAAATATCAAGATTTTATGAAAGCAATTACTTTTATCAAAAATAATTTAAAGGAGTAATATATTTTTGTAGAATTATGAGATGAATAAAATTTTGAGTTATGATATTCATTCTTAATGAACTACTCTTCAAGTGAATTATTATAGATATAGAAGAAATTATTTTCATCTTCATATACATATATATATATATTGAGGTTTTCTTGTCCATTATATTTATTACAAATAATATGCTATAAATACTAGATAAATCGTAATACGATTTTGCTATAACCATTTAATATAGTAATAAAATAATATTATCTGCTATATTAAATGGAGAATTACACACACACTCAAAAGCAAGAACATGCAACAAAGTTGTATAAGTATTTTGTCATGAACATTAAATTATCCTAAAGAAATATGAATATCTTATCTCTTCACTCAAAGCCAAACCTTTTATGCAATATAAGATAAGTGATAAACCATCTTTTATGAACATTTTTTAAATATAATTCAATTGCAAAAAATATTTTAGCTGATGAAAAAAGCTTATTTTGCCCTAGATAACAGCTGACAGATGTGACTGAATGAGTAAGTATTTAATAGATATAATTCCAAAACTTGTTCTGAGTCAAAATATACAGGTACAATTTGATGTGATCCTTAACCTTTACGCTATTTTTGCATTCAACCGAAGAAATATCACGATTTTGACCTCTTCAACCTTTCAAACTGTAAGAAGGAAAAGACAACAATTTCTTTTCCTATTTCATGCACTTCACTTTTATCTCAGGAAGAAAACAATAAAAAACTAAATGAGATTTCATTAAATCGTAAGTAGGCTCAAAAGAATGTACTGCAAACTTAAGATTGATGTCTCTTAAATATGAAATATGCATGTCAACCTATTATTTTTCACAGTTATACATGTAATGAAACCTAATATAGTTGATCATGCAATCGTGACTAATGAATTAACAGTTATCATGGAAAAAACTTACTAAAACTAATTGACTGGTATATTTTATCTCTTAAAATAAATTATTTAGATAGATTCTTCCTTTTTCATTAATTCATATCTGAATAACAGCTTTAACTTAGGGTCATTTTTCCTTATGATAATTCATCATTATATTGTTGTTATAAATTATATTTCTAAACTTTATACGAGCATTTTATGTAAAATTTAGCAAAACGAATCTTTTAGGTATGTATATACAGCATATGATAGATGTCCTGAAAGTTGAAGAGTCGTACAAAATTTAGAGAGGAACTTTTTAAATAAGTGGGATATATTCTAATGCGTCATAAGAGAAGAAATAAAGATAATTCCCTAGCATCTCAGTTAATAAAACAGAAATTGAAGTTATTAGATAAATATAATATTTAAAATATATATGTTGAATATATTATTGTCATCGTAAGCTAAACAAGACATCTATTTGTGGGTTATTGTATTAACCAATATCATAAATTCTACAATGCTTTCATGCAATTAATTTTGCAACTTTGAATTGATCAAACTTAATTAGCTGCAACATTCTGAGACTGTTTACTATTATTTGTCTCTCTTTTACCTAACTTTAAGGAAATAATTTAAGTATGAAACATTTATAGAAAATTTTGTAGTAAAAAGAAAGTTTCATAAGATTAATATCTATTTTATCAACTTTGGAAATTTTGAACGGAATACATTACTTTGATATATTGGATACATATTACAAGAAAAACAAACGTAATTATATTAACTGTCTATCTACCTTTGAGAAAATCTATTACTGAGACAATTTTCAATGGAAAATATTGATCAAAAACAAAAATAAAAAAAATATAGAAATTTGAATATTTTTAATATTGCAATAAATGATGACTTACCACAAATGAGTGTGTGGCAGTGTGTTTTTTAATTTTTCAGTAAAATAAAATTAAATTATCTAGAATTATTGTAATATTTAAGGGTAAAAGCGCAAAATGCTTCTGTTTATTGATTGAAAATTGAAAATGTGAATTAAAAGTAATATTATGAAAAACATTACTTTTAACATATATATATATATATATATATACATGAAAAACATTACTTTTAACATATATATATATATATATATATATATATATATATATATATATATATATATATATATATACATATATAATTTTAAAATATTCAATACATTATTTTATCATGCAATATGCTATATTCAATTTATATCCATATATCTTAAATGCGTTTATTCGTTGTTTCAAATTTGTAGAGCAAACAAAACATCTTTTCATTTATGACTTGAATATATTTATATATGAATATTTATATATATTTTAAATAATTGTTATTTCTTAAATGAAGCTGCATCTATATTATATTGTATATTAACTCAATAACTCCCCTATAATGTTCATCGAAGTTTAGAAAATCTATCATTGATTAAGACAAGGAGCAGTTTCAAACTTAAAAAAGTGATTGATTATAACTATTTTGAAATATATTGATTATAAAATATTATGAAAAACAGATATATAATTTAAGTATAAAAGACAAAATAAATGACATTATTAGTGCTATGCGTAATGTTTTCTTTAAAATTATGTACAATTTTTTTATCATGTAATATTCATTAAATATCAATATCATAGTATAAACTGCATTTATTTGCATTTGTAATTTTTAATTAAAGCCCTTAAAATAAAATAACTTAAAAATTTTATTCTATTACTGATTCGGCATATTAGTTTGAAAACTACAAAATAAAATTTTAAAATCCATTTGATAAATTTTTAAGCAATTGTTCCTTGATTGATGATTAATAATTAAATCAGTTCCTTAAAATTAAATTTATTACATTTTAATTTAAGAAAATTAATGTTTTCACTAACATCAAATAATGCCGATGCCTTTTTTTGTCTCTCTCTATATATAGGATCGCATTTTAGATTGAAAAGATATAAAGTGTTATTAAAAGAAAACAATAAAATCACTTTTGCATGAAGATTTACTAATTTTTAAAAGTATTTAATTTCGAAATATTATAAGACAAAATAATTTTCAATGCTATTTCTAATAGTGTTGAAATATTTTTACAACTGGAGATGAATGTTCTTGTTTGATGTAATGAGGAAAGTAATATCAATATGGTGGATAAAAAAGAAACAAAACTTTTATTATGTCATTAATGATTACTTGATTGGGTCTTGTTTCTTGTCCAAACAATGCCGCCTCTCATGAGTCAAAGTGTCAATCTATGTTATAGGGTTCCCGTTCTAGACTATGTCTCAATTCCCCTGATGACTTTTATTTATTTTTTATGTACCTGTACTCTGTCCTTAATATGTTGGAAACGGGAATACTTAATTTAATTTCTTTTCAAATTTGTGCACTTGTTTCCCAAATGCATAATAATCGTAATGCAGGAATTGGAAAATAAGAAATAACGATTTCAATAAGAATATAGCATATTAAACGACAACTAATTTTGGTTTTACATTCATTATTTTTATTTTGCAACATTTTGATTCACTATTTTGGTTTTACAACATTTTTATCGCTTATATACATTTTTTTGCAATTAATTTTTAATATTAATTTTTATAGTTCTGATTAGATTTCCTTTCTAAAAAGCATAATTTTATCACTTAAAAAACAGTAAAAGTTTAAAAAGTTACTTATCAATATGATGATTTAGTTAATATTTCATACACATTTTTTATTAAAATAATTTGAATAGGTTTCAAACTTTTCTTACGTTTTGAGCAGATTAGATTTTCAAATTATTCATGGTAAATAATTTTATATAAATTATGAATAATGGAAGCGTATTTTTAGCATTGGAAAGCAAATAATACCGTCTAAGAAAATAATTTGCCTTGATAATTTCAGTTTTATAATATTAAATTTACATTTCTTTATGCATATTACTATGAAAACTCTCAATGATTATGATATAACAAAATATTTACTTTCGAACACAGCAGCTAATATTTCTATCACTTTTCAAATTATTTCTTAAAAGATATATTTGAGTCATTATCAATTATTTAGATAATCTCCAAATATAAGCTAAGCCAGTTTTATTTTCTGACTTCGAAATATACTCTTTCTAGCAATAAACATAATATTCAATGCATTAAAATTATTCAAACAAGAAATATTTAAATGAACCAATACAGGTACTGACTTATATTCATGATTTGAAGTCTACCAAAGGAAAAAGTATAGACTTAAAACAGACCTTTTTAATTTGGAAAATATGTATAAAAAAAGTACAAAGCTGTTAACATGAGAAAATGAAATATTTTTCATGCTCCAAAAAGGGCTGACATTGTCACATACTTTAAATTTAAATAAGTAGCTTTAAATTATGCTTTGAGCTGACTGTTAAAACTGAAAAATTTGTAATATAAATATGAAAATTATTTTCACAAATAATAAGTGTTTAATAGCTTTCAGAATTGGCTTCATTTAGCAGAAACATTAAAATGGTACAAAACAACTTTTAATTAAATTTTGCTTAACTTGTATGCGTGTAAAATACATATTCATACTTGAGATACTTGAGATAAATACTTGAGATAAATAATGTTTAATATATAATATACCCTGATTAAAATAAATAAAGAAAGAAGCACCACTTCCATTAAATATTAAGACATCCAATGCATCTTTATGGAATTCTTTTGACAATAATATCGTTTTTCACAATGTTCAATAATTAATAATGATATGAAAAAAAAGAAATGATAAACTTCTAACAAAAGAAATGTGACAAAACAAATACATACAACAATAATAATAAGGAGGAAGTATTAAAATAATACATCATTTTAATATTGCAAGACCATATCCATAAAAAGAAGTTTTTAATAATATAAGCTTTTATTCTTGCTTTTTTTAAATATGCCCCAACAAATTTCACTAGGAACATTTTTATAAAAAATTTAAAACACAATTTTAAATTTTTTACTTTTTAGTCACCAATAGGTAAATCACTTAACATTAAATATATACTTAGAATATTACAAAAAATGTAGTCTTTTATATTTTATTTGCATATATTTTTCATCATACACATTTGATTGAATCAGAAATGTTTTTTTTAAATTATGCCTTTTAGAGTACCAAAAACCAGAAAGCTTTAGGCTCATGTAATTGCGGGACACCAAAATATAGTGAAACTGTTTGAATATATTTTAAATATTCAGTTTCAAATCAAAGCTTATATTATTTTAGAATAATTTTTCTGGCTATGAAGAACAAAAAAACCTAAATTTTACTTTAAATTATAACAAGATTCTAATTTGGCAAATAAACCTGTAAAAAGTAAGTGAATATATTTTTTAATGAAAACCGCATTAAAGTAATATTAACAAGTGCTGAAGGTTTCAGATAATTAAAAATATAATATCCATTTGTAAAATTAATTCCAATATTTCAAAAACGGGATATCAAAGGAATTCTAAAGTAATCATTTAAATAATCAGGATTAAATTGACTTGATAAAAGTTTTTCTTGGGTATTTTTATTGACTAATTTAAACATTCTTAATACACATTTTTTTTCATTCTAGATTACGAAGCCTCTCTTCACAGAAAATTGCTTTCATAATAAAAACTTTCTTGAAAAACAAACTATCTTCACTGAAAGGTTTTACTGTAACTCATTCATGTGTTTCGTTTCTTCTTCTTCTTCTTAAAATTGAGTTTGTATGTCATTGGGCACCTCTGCTTTTATTAGCATTTTGTACCATTAACTCCAAACCCAATGTTTCCTAGTTCCAGTTGCTCGGGTCACCCACTTTACTAATAAAGTCCGATAACCCTTTAATGGAGTCTAGGTGTAACTCTCTAGTATGGATGAAGCCTAAAGAAGTTAATTTAGGGAGGGCAAGAGCCTCACATTCGTAAATGACATGCTCTGCCGTTTCCTCTTGCATATGAAATTTCCAGCAGATAAGGTCTTGCTGAAACAGTTCCATCTGGTCAGAAAATCAGTCATGCTAGGAATAGCTTCCCGACTTTCACCAGAAGAAGATGGTTTAGAGGTAATTTCTACCTCAAGTGAAGGATACATTGCTGCCCCTTTACAAGATTGCCTCTGAGTTCCCTTGTCTTTTTCAGTAAGGTCTACTTTAGAGGCTTCACCTGCAAATGCAGAAAGGTTTGTTATTTCTTGTGTCTTTTCAGCCACAAGATAACAATTAAAAAGCTCAGGTAATATAAGTCCACCCAGCATTGCCTGAGTAAGGCAAATTACTCTAGAAGTTCGCCAGGCAACTAGAGGCTCCGTTAAGACACCAATACCGCGGTGCCAATTAGCCCTAGGCACGGAACGCATAACACCAGGGTTTACGGGAGCTGGTTCGCGGCCTCTGATTCTATATTCAAGGCTATCCTGTCATTCCTACAGGACATTCGGCTATCCACCACCTGCCGACGCGCCTGGTGGCTGTGCTCAAGCCCCAGGAAGGTACACGTACCCCCTGGTTCCAGGTGTGTTTCGTTTCACTTTGAAATCGATTTTTAAGCAAATTTTGTTTTGAAAATAATTATTACATTTTCTTTCTGCGTTTAATAATTTTTGTTTTAAGAAAATTTCAAAAGTTACAAATACTTAAATCTTTTCAATTTCAAGAAGGCTTTAGGTTTTCTCCGGTATTTTTTCTAAAATATAAATTAAATTATATTTTGGAATACACAGCTACGAATTTTAATTAAAAATTGAAGAAAGAAAATATTTTATTGACGTTAAATATAACTAGACATATTTCATTTTAATATCATTAAAATAGATTTCACTCCTGAGTAGTTGATGCCATTCAAATGAACAGAAATGTTAAAAAAAACTGGATATTTCTCAGCGTTTTCCTGCATATTTTCAAGTAAATAATATCTACATATATTTCTGATGCTTTACGACAGAAATATTTTAATTGTTCTAATAATTGATAAATTAATATATATAAAAACTAATTATAGAACTTGGAGTTTTGAAGATTCCTAAAATTTCATAATCTGGTACTTAATTTAAATGCTGAAACAAATGTTAGAACAAATATTTAATATTATTCCGAAAATCTCTACAAGCATTAAAAAATTATTTTAAATAGAGATGCAGTGTTCATAAAATCAAACGTATTTTAGAGAGAATAAATATAAAAATGTACAAATAACAAAGATCTATCAAAAATTATGTGATAACCTTTATAAGAATTGATATGATGAATGAATTGGTGAAAATAAGGTAGTTAAAAGACCAGTCTCAGTTAAATTAAAAAATAGAAGAAGGATATACCTAAAGTCAGATCAAAATACAGTGCTAAAAAAGAATAATATTTTAAGATTTCAAGATAAATATTTTTTTTTAATTTCAGTCAAAAATCTGGGTAGCAAATATACATTATTATGTGATAAATAAAAAAGCTGTATTTATATAATAAAATTATCCATTATAATGAAAACAGAATAACTTTGTTTCCATGCGAGAAAAAAGCAAATTATAGAATCTTTCTCTGAAGTATCATTTATTATCAGTATCACATCATTACAAAAGCATCACTTAGCACAAAAAATACTGTATGTTGTAGATCAAAAAAATTTTATGTGTATTATGTGATAAATCTTCTTTTATAATATGCTTTAAATATTTTTCTTATACTTTAGAGGTATAAAGGTATTAAGGAAATCAAGAAGTAATGTTTGTATAATATAATTAGTAATATTTTAGATTTTACAAAATTTATGAGAAATTTTTTTTCCTGTATGCGATGTTATCTCTCTTCTTTCAGTTTTAAAAACTACAAGGGCATAAAATATTTTCGAGTTCCTGACAGAAAACCCTTATGTATATGACATATGATGAATTATATGACAGAAAACCCTTATGCATTTTCATATTTTAAATATTTATTCTTATGTTATATGTGTAAGCATTTGCATATTTTAAGATAATAATAATTCACAATAAAACAAAGTAATATTTCAATCCTTAAAGTATATTTGGATGTCAGATTATTTATGTGTTGTGAAAAAAGTTTTAAAAATATTGCTTCATTAAATCCATTTTAATTTGCATTCAATCAAAATACATGGAAAGAATATTTAAGAGGGGATATTACGAAGAAGTGTTCATTCACAAATCAAATATCTGTCTTTTCGATTAAAAACATTCACGCCGAAAAAATGCGCAATCGACTTTTAAATTCCTTGTTTCCTCAAACACCGAGATGAAAAGTAATATTACTGACATCATTATGCTTTGTGCATTTACAAGGAATTTCTGAATGCAGAATGGATGTAATTTGAGCATAAGAAGTATTGGGTGATAAAATAATTGAGAAAATAATGAATGAGGATGAAAAAGAAATATAACTTTTAGGTCTTATATAAAACAAAAATAAAGTGTGCTGCGATTATGCAAAACAAGCAAATGAATATCTAACAAGATTGGTGTACATTCGTGACAAAAAATAAATAAAATGCTTTCCTACCTCAAAAAAGGAGAAAAATATGTTTTTTTCAAAACGTAGTTTGGCAAAGGATAAAATAAATAATTACTCCATCTGATTTTTCATTAAAAAAAATATAAAAAAGAATTGTTTTCAAATTTACTTTATTACGTATGCATTTCTCATATAGTATATACTGATAATTTTTTAATATTTTATTTAAAAAGGAAGAACAATTTGGTAAAAAAAATCAGTTTTAAGATCAAACATTTATTTTTTTTACTTTACAAACTTTCTATTTTAAGAACTATTTTACAGGCTTCTACAAGTTCGTAAAAACAAGCGTCTACTATATTTAAAGATATTAAAGAGTTAAATTGATGAAAATGTTTGCTTCAAACCCACATTCCAGAAAAAGTTTTGTAATAATTTATTCGATGTTTTCTGTGTTAATTCGAACTATCCGAATTGAAGGCAATAAAATTTAGTTAATTTTTTAAATCCATTTTTGAAAATTTGTAAGAATCTACTGTTTCGAGCAACTCTCAAAGCTGAAATTATCTTATCTTCTATTCACATAAATCGTCTCTTCATAGTTTTAACTACATTTCTTGTAGTTTTAAATAAGGCTATTATTGATCTTATTTCTTTGATGACTTAATCTTGTTATCAAGAATATAATTTCTTTATCAAAATCTCTCTGATTAAAAATACATAATTATAATTAAATAATTATCTTTTACTTATGAATGATTCACATATTTAATCCAATATATCATATAATATATAATGTTGCCTTGTAAATAATTTGATAAAAAAAGTAATTGCTTGAAAGTTACTTAGTTTAAAGATACTCTACAGATCAGTTTCATTTATATACTAAAAATGTGTAATAAAAATTCAAATTTTTAAGTATTTGCATTGTTTTCTGTATATTCTTCCCATTAGTAATTAAGTTGAAATTTGAGTTTCTTTTTAAAGTTTATTATAATTAAACTGATTTCAACTATATAACAATTATTAAAATAGATTTAAATAAATATAGATTTGTTTATAAATGAAAAAGAATCTTATGTGAATAAAATAATAGAAATATATTTTCATTTATGAATAAAGTACAGTATATCTTAATTTTTTTTTAATTTATTATTAAAACTCTTAAATCGTTTGAATTAATACTATACGTTGTCAAGAAATAAACTCTAACAAAGCATGAATTATTTTTAAAAATAGCCTTCACATTTGCTCGTTCTTGCTGAAACAAGATCATAAAATTATCTTTAACTCTGATTTACCACCTTAGTTTTATACATTCATTTTGAATTGCTTCACATTCAGTTTATAAAAATTCAACGTTACAATTTATTACTAAACCTCTAATCTTTTCACGGGAACATTTTTATTAGAGAACAATCTGAACTCAATTATTGGAAACGCACTTTTCTTATAAGCAATGTGAAAAATATACGGCACACTGCTTAGAAGAAAAAGGCTTTTTATTTAGAACTTAAAACTAATCGATCGCGTCTCTTCAATCGAAAATCGATATACTTTTGTATTTTAAATTAAATGTGGTTCTTGTGCCTCAGTGGTTTTGTCTGAGAGAATGAATATCACATTATGTTTTGATTTAATTTATCCTTTGATTTGTTGTTTATTGCTTTTAACAGCAAATTTTTATAAAAAAAAAGAAATTTAACTTTAACACGTGTGGAAACAAGTTGATCGTTATTAATAAAAAAATAGAGAAAAATCATGCTTAGAACTACATATTGATTCTCTTATTAATCATGTCTAGTTTAATTTCCTATGAAATCATTTTTGCCGTTAAATTAAACCACAGTTAATTTGATTACCTTTCATCTCATTTTCTGGTCATTTTTTCAACATGAAGGCCAGTTAGATCAAAGCCTATAATTTAAGGTATCCAGTTAAATTATAGATCCTAATCTAACTGGTCTTCATGAAGAAAAATGACCAGAAAGTGACAAATAAATTAAATCGAATTAGCTCTAGTTTAATTTAAATGACTATAAACATTCAAGGTCCAGGTGGGAACTGACTCGTGAACTGTTCGAGCGAAGACAGAGCGCTAATCTAGGTAGCTAGTTCACCAAATTCAATTGATTAACTCGAAAAAAATTTTAAGGATGTAAAATATTAGAAGCTAGAAATTTCTAATTATCATTTGATCTCATGGATACAAGATTACTAAACGAAATATTGGATACTATTCAATTGAATTTCAATACAACTCCAATTAAATCAAATATCAGTGATGAAATTGTATTGCATAGATCCCTTAAATTTAGGAGGAATTTCTTGTAGAAGCATATATACGAGATTGAGTGTATGATATTTTTTTTAAATATGTGGGACGATTTAGAATTGAGAACCAGTTGCTATAAATAAGTAGATAAAATTTTAAAAGAAAATTTTTGGCTAGAATTTAGCTCTTGGTGATATATTCAATCTGAAAGTTGACACTTAAACATGAATTTTATTGATACTTAAAAATATTTTCCTTCTCAGGTAATTACAGATAAACATGCGTATTAATTCATTTTTAACAACTAGAGATAACTGTTTTATTTCTGATTTTCAGATACACATCTATCGAATGGTTACTTGGAAATGTTCAGAATTTCTTTTCAATACTAAGTTAAATTTTTGTCCGTGAAAGTCTTTCTCAGAAATAGTATGCTTTAGATATCCAAAAATATTTATCATATTGTTTGGTGATAAAATATGAGGTAACATAATTATTAATATTATGAATTTTTAAATAATTATCTATAAAAATTTGGTAATTAGATAATATTTTGTTACATTTTATTTGTGTTTCTTATAATCTTTTTCCCAAAGTTGTGATTTAAAAAAATATTGTTTTTACATATTTTACTCCATCTTTATTTGCCTCGCTGAGAAATATTTTTTAATATTAGTTTCTGACTGCCAGTTGAATTTATTTACATATTTTTCAAAAATATTACTTCAACAAAGTAAATATGATAATGGATTTTAATTTTAATTCACTTCCTATTCTTTGAATAAAAGATTTATTTTTTGAGCTGCATATTCAACAAACGAATTTTTATGACTTAATTAGTGAAATTAGAGTTTGATACTTTTATTTTATTGATAATATTTACACACTACTAATTAAAGATCAAATAAATATTAATTAAGGAGATAAAATTCTTTCTTAATTTAAATGAATTAAGGAATTAAATTCAGAATATAACAAATACCAATCTCAAGGAAGGTAAAACAAAATATTAAATTCTATATTTCCTCAAACAAATTGAAATAATTTTTAATATAAATAAAAAAATGATTAACTTTAAAATATATTTGAACGTAACTATTTTAATGCCTTAAATTGGGTTTACTTTTCAATCATAGGTACGTGAAATAGATATATACAAATAAAAATATGCTGCCTTTTTTTAGTTAATCTATATATTGTATCCAACAATATTATGAAAATTAAAATAATATGGAAATGAATGTTTTTTTATGTTTTTATATTCATGACTATTTCTATGAATAAAACAGAAAGTAGATTACTATGAATATATTGTAGTACTATGAATATACAGAAAGTAGATTTTTTAAAAGTTCTGAAATAGAAATGAAAGCTTTCCATTTATACGCAATACAACAAAAGATGAGTGGTTACTTAAAAAAGTAATAAACTACATATATCAGAGTATAATGCAAGGAAGAAAATTAACCCTTCGAAAGGAATATGCCGAGTAAATATTTATGCAACAAAAATGCAAAGAAAAGTGACTCGAGCTCTAAACTTGGACAACAAATAGAGATCTGCAATCAAAACAAAGTATCCTTCAATGGAATTCTCGTAAAACCCTTAAAAGAGATTGGAGTACCGTAAATAAAGACCCGGAATTGTCTCATTTCTCTATCTTACGCAAGAAAAAAGAAGTGGAAAGCAATTTTCTAGAGACCTTGAGAAAAAATTACTTTAATTAGAAACAAGAAATTGCTTGTTTTTCATCTCATCTCTTTTAGACAAGACACGCAACAAACTTTTCTCTACTTTTCTGAAAAATTATGCCTCCAAGCTCAAGAGTTTATTGACCTAAGTTTTCTATGTAAATTTTCTTTTCGTTATGCAATCAATTAAGTAATTTAATATAATAAATTCATTAACTTCTATGAACATTGAATTTTTTTTTAATTTCCTGGTTATAAATATTTTCAATTGAAAGCATCAAATTGAAAAATCATGTATTTTAATTATGTTCTAAAATTATCTGAGAACGTAAATTTTAATGTTAAATTACAAATTAACATTATTATATAAAATATGAAATAATCCGACATTCTTTAAGATTAATGTGGGAAACTTTAGATTTATTACTAAAAAATGCTTCATAAATATTGATTTTTTTAATATTGCCAGTTAAAATATAACACTCAATTTTTAAGAAAGAAAGTTGTGAAAAAATTTTAATATTTTAATTTTGTTATTTTATGCAAATTCTGTAGAACTATAAATTATATCAACGGTTAATGAATAGCTTAGAATCAAGTTTTCAAAAAGCACCAGATTGTACAACATTTTTTAATATATCTGTAACTAAATGAGGAGATTTACTTTGCTAATGTCTCTGAGGTTATTATTTGTTTGAGCTTTCTCAGACAGGAACCATAAATAAACGTTAATTTCAAACTACTACAGATGTCTAACCTTGAGTGGGATATCAAACTCTTAAACTGTTGAAATGAAGACTAACACAAGATTATTCAGCAGTAAGATCGACTTACGCTTATGGGACTTCTGTGATATATATACTTAAATTTTAACCTAGTTGACACTTAAAAATTGAATCTCATTAATACATCAAAAATCCATAATATTTAAGTTCTTTTGAAGATAAAATTATGCGTTATACATTAAAGTTTGCATCAGTTCTTAATATTAAAAGAATTTACTATTATCAAAATATAACTATTAATCAATATAAAGTTTAATTGACAATCTATCGATTAAGCATAAGATTAATAAAATTTATATCAAATTGTTACTTCCTAAATTTGGATATAGTTTTATCAACTTTTTCATTTCCCTACAAAATTCCTCTAAGATTGCAATGTTTTTTAAAATTTCTATACATACTTTCACATGAAAATTTTCAACCTTTTGAAAACAGATACATATACTGCAGTTAATGGTGTATTATTGTTATCTTCATTTAATATTATTTTGTTCATACATTGGATTTCTGCCTTAAATGTGGAAAAAAATTTTATATAACAATTTTTTATGTGGTTGATACTTAAATCTGGAAGTAAATTTCTATTTTTTTATTAAATACTTCTTTGAAAAATATAGAAGGAAATTGCTTTAGATATTAAAATTTGAGGAACTAAATAATAAAACGTTTTTTTTTTTTATATATAGGTCTTCAAAATTTTTTATACTTTTATGTGTAAAATTATATTTAATGAATGTAATCATTTATACTAAACTATAGTTGGTAATTACCTCTATATGGTTTAAAATAAAATATATTCGTCATAAAATAAAATTTATGATATATTTTAATGTAAAAGCGATCATAAAATATTGAAATTTTTTAAACATCTATTTTATATATTTTATATCATTAAAAAATGAGTTTAATATTATTAACTTTAAATACAAATGATACATCACTTGTGAAATAAAAAAAATTGAAAACTTTAAACATATTTCGAGGTATTTAAAAATTTAAAAATTCAATTCTTAAGTTATATTTATAACTTTGAATGAAGTTTATGAAAGCTCAATATAAGAGAAATGACAAAAATAATAAGAAAGTACAAGAATATTTTCGTTATCTAATCAGATTTTACTAAAATAAATGCTAATTAAAATGATGAAGGAAATTTTAAAAGTAATTTGTGGAGCGAAGTTAATTTCTGATTTTAAAACTTTATTGAAAGTATAATGTTTAGTTCAGACAAACATCATATACATGAAAGCATGCATAGATTTATATATTTTATCCTTTTTTTGGATTTTCAAACGAATATATTTAAATTGAAACCTGAAATTTTCTAGATCGCATTTTTTTTATTTTTATTTATTTATTTTTGTATTCTGGCAATGTAAACTTTTTTTACAGAAAAAATGCTATTTATAATTTTTTTCAATATTTGAAAAGCATTGTTTTCACCCATTTCAGTGTAGTGTTTACGCCTTTCACAATACGTCACTAATAGGAAATGTATCGGACGCAGATTGAAGAAATACCTATTTCAGTATTTTATGACTCAGTAACCAAATTAATTTTTAAGAGTTTAACCATTCGAAATGCTTTAGATTATCGATACGCAAAACATCATTCAGAGTTTTTAACAAAGCTAAATAAATAGCATTAATTAGTAACTAAGTAAATAGTAACATTATTTTCCAAATATATATATATATATATATATATATATATATATATATATATATATATATATATATATATATATATATATATATATATATATATATATATATATATATATATATATATATATATATATATATATATATATGTGTATATATATATATATATACTATATATATATGTATACATATATATATATATATATATATATATATATATACTTACTATTTATGTAATAAGTTACAAAT
Source organism: Latrodectus hesperus (assembly GCA_037975125.1). Lineage (NCBI taxonomy): Eukaryota > Metazoa > Arthropoda > Arachnida > Araneae > Theridiidae > Latrodectus > Latrodectus hesperus. Next base: position 3,373,935 of record CM075855.1, read on the forward strand.
TTATATATATAATTATATTTTACCATTTTCACACATTATACACTTTTCACACATTCATGTGTATGCACATAGTACATACATGAATGTGTTTACATACATGAATATTTTTTAAGAAAATATTCTTAAAAAGAATATTTACCAAATAACATATTTATTATTCCCTAAAATGCTCTCCCTCACACTCTCTCACTCACTTTCATACATTCTCTCGCACACTCTCTCGCGCGCTCTCATATTCTCTCTCATTCACCCTCGTTCTTATTCTCTCATTCTCTCTCTCACTCACCCTCGCGCGCGTTCTCACTCTCTCTCTCTCTCATTCTCTTTCATAATCTCTCTCGCACTCTCTTTCAAAATCTCTCTCTCGCTTTCTTTCACAATCTCTCTCTCCCTCTCTCTCTCTCTGTCTGTATAATATTATGAATTCATTTTCTATTATCTAACACAATAATACAATAATCTGTGATGGTGCCTTTTTCTCCAAACTTTTTCTATCTTAATATAAGTAAACATTTATTTAATTAAAAAAAGATTTTCGAAATATAGGATTAATTGAAAGAAACATTAAAAGTAAGCTTAAAACAATAACAAATAATTGCCTGAATGTTAAACACTATAAAATATAACTTACTAATTGCTATTTTGTTCGTATCGTAAAATTAAATTACTCCACGCTATTTTAGTTGTAATAAACATATTTTAAAAGCAAAAAATTACAGTTAATTAAGAAATGCATAATTTTCAAGCCTACAACAGAAATTGTGCTGGAAAAAAAACTCGCTAATGGAAAAACCGACAGCTTAAAGACGATGTTATGTTCCTTAATGATGCTTTGTAAATCAACGAAAGTTAATGATATCTCGCAAAACATGCAAATGATTTTGAAAGGTCAGAAAAATATTCTAAATGTATCATTGTGTGTAAATTGAAAGCGGTTGTGTTGAAGTCGTTTCACTCTGGTGTAGTCATTCATTACTATTTTTTTTTTGTTCTATTGGATATTAATTTTCATTTTATTTTTAACGTTGTCCCAGAATTTTTACGAGAATAAATTATCATCTTCATTAAAATCAAAGAGCAATAATGATTTCAAGCTGATATGTGTGATTTTAAATACATACAAAATTTGATGACAAAAAAATAAGAAATGTATACTTAAGGATTAAACAACATCTTAATTCTTATACTCCTTGTAAATATTTTTCATATAACACATTTTATTAAAGAATGTCAGGTTTAGCTTTATTGCATAATGTGCAATGCTTTCTATAAAGAAATTTATTACTTCCTGTAAATATTTTAAGATTGGTGGAATGATTATGTTTTCAATCCATGTTAGCAAATATAATCTTAATTATAACAACGTTAACAAACAAATTTTATTGAATATTTTTCTCTTTAAATTGATCGAAACACAATTTTTAATTGCCTGTTTTCTTAGATTAAATATATTCGGTTAAAAATTGCTGTTAATTTAATCGAATTGAATTGCTATTAAAAATGGATTTATAAACATAATCGTCTATAGTTTGAAGAATATGCGCTGATGTAATGAGAATTCAGTAGATTTTAAAAATGATATAAAATGTCATAAACATCACTATAATGTTGAACACATCAATATAATATTGTCAACACATTTTACTTGTTATCTTTTGTGATATATTACACTAACAGTTAAAGTTTTAAAAATCATTTATAAGAATAATTTATTTTCAAATTACATAGTTATTGCTAATACCCCTCATTAAAATTTTTAATATTATTGTGATTCTCATTTGATATTGGGAGTTATTAGAATTGTTTTAATGGAATCTTCAATTACAGCTTATTAAAGGCAAGATAAACTAACTGCATATATCGAGCAATGTATTGTTTTTATATTTTATTGCTGATCTTAAATTTTTAGTAAGCAATTTTATGTAAAACATCCAAAAAAGTACAACAGTGACTAAAAGAAGTTGTCTGCTGGATTCTTTAAGTTGATTGATGTTTGGTTGGAAAAAATATTTGTAATATCTCAGTGTGTCCCATAGGGTGATTCAAATCCTATGTGATCAATTTCATTTTGACGATTTTGTGCTTTGAAGATGGCGTGATCAATTTCCGCATATTATAGATCAATCATGAATTACAAAATCAGCGGATACTAGTTTTTAGCTTCTTTGGATTAAATAAAAAGTACTGATATGGTTCAGTTCCCGACAAAGACTAATTTTATTTCATCAGTAATAAAAATCTTCTTTACTATGGTGCGAAAATGTCTTCAAAGTGCATTGCTCCATTCAGGACGACTCGTTGTGTGTATCTCGTGAAAATCCTGAAAACAGACGACAGAAAAGTGTTTTCTTATATTGGAATCAAAAATACATTTTATAGAGTTGAAATAGTTGAACTTCTTTCCTCTTCAAAGACGATTTCAAATCACAACTAAGCAAACAATTCAGAGAAATTTATTACTTCCTGTAAATATTTTAAGATTGGTGGAAGATTGGTCAGTAATTTAATTAGCAACATTGAAAGGAACAAGGCAGCAAATACATCCAGTCAAGCTTTGTTGAAAGTTGTAGTTACTAAAGTGATGGAATCATCATTTAGTTAGATGATCCTTCTCAGTGATCATACTGACCTACGTTTGGTCCATGGAAGAACTCTGGCTAATGTAAGAAATCGGGACGAAATCTTTGATCCATATATCTATCCATATGTCACTGTTATTGGTAATAACCTACTTCTGGTGGATGATAATTAGCGACTTCTTTGAACTGTAATTTTTAAATTCTATCATCAATGTGTTGATTTATGACGAATAGAATGACTAACATGTTTGAGACAGTCTTGGCAGGCAAGTTGCAGCCCTCCATTGTTACTCTGTCTCTGGTCTTCATTTCCCATTTTTGGTGGTCAGTAATTTAATTAGCAACATGGTAAATCCATGTCACCAATGCATTTCCGTTAGAGGTGGAAACATTATAGAAACTGGAGCCCATTTTTGTAATGTTCCCACACATCAGTTTTCTACATAAATTGCCGATGCAACGTTTCTGAGAAGTGAATTATTAGCCACCTGTAATTTGTTAATTCATTTTCAAGCATTAAAAAACACTATAGATATGCTCTACCTAACTTTTGGAGATTAAATAATGAAGTGTAACAATAAAAATATGTTGTATTCTAACATTTTGAGCCCTAGAGGATTCACAATATGATTATCTTTAGTAAACGATGTCTTAAGTCAACTTTTATCTATATTTATTTATTTATTACATTACATATATTCAGACTTGTATGCTTGATTCTTGAGATCCGCTTGTAAGTCTTCGTCGATAATAGGGCAAATAGCACAATGACAGATGTACAACCACAGAAGAATAACGAAGAAAACACCCAGGGCCATGGTGGGAATCGAACCCACACTCCTACGCTCTCAAGCGATTAGGGGTGATGCTCTAGACAACTCAGCCACGCAGCGCCCACTTTTATCTATATTTCATTTAAGCAGTTCCTTTACATCTCAACTTTTTTTTATCTTCCACAGATTTAAGATAAGTAATAAATAATTAACAGATTAAATATAAAACTTTTTCATTTATGTCATCGAAGTGAATATTTAGAGTCATAAGTATTTCATGCACCACAACCCCAATCAATAAGGCTTTTGTATTCAAAGTAAAGTATTGCCAGTTATACTGCATAAGATATACAAAAAGAACAAAAAATTTTTAATTTTTCAACTATATACATTTTGAGTTTTAATAGAACTAACCAATTCTTTGAATATTTTTTCACTTTTTTCAATGTAATGTACTGTCAAGTTTTTAAAATAAAGAAATTATTATTTTATAAGCATTGTTTACAAATACATTATGATGAAAATTATATTGATTTGGAATACAAATGCTTAATTTATATAACTTTGCATACATTTGTGATAATTATTGCATTAATAATTATATTTTTGTATAGTTTGCTAAATGAATGTCTAGTAATATTGATTGAAAATTTCGTGGCAATTTTAATTAAGTATTTCTATTAAAAGAATTTCAACTAAAAGAAAATCGAATTATTAGTTACAAGAAATACATATTAATTTTAAAATAATCTTTCATTACAGAAATATATCTGTTAATAAATTAAAAAAAACATTTTCTTTTAGCTATAGTAAAAAAAAAGCCTTTTCAAAGCTTATATTTGTAATTGTCTCTTAACTATAAAGTTAATACTTAATCTAATATTGATTTCTTAATTATAAGATAATTCATCAATTATTGAATTTCCATGTTTAAATCATGAGATAGAAGAAAATGTATCGTATTCATAAGATTATAAAATATTAATATCATTTTATATAAGATATCACTCTATATATCATAAGATTATTTTAAAAATTAATATTATTACACTAAACATAATATTTTAAAACTCAAGTCAGATACTTTTTAAAATTTTACTTATATATATATATATATATATATATATATATATATATATATATATATATATATATATATATATATATATATATATATATATATATATATATATATATATATATATATATATATATATATATATATATATATATATATATATATATATATATATTACAGGTTTTCACTATAAATGTTTATTGTTTCAAAATTTTAAAAGAATTAAAGTTTTAAGGTCTTGACAGTTAGTAATATGAAATCACATCATACAAATTGCTCGATTAAATAAAATAATCTACAGTAAGTTATAAGATTATTTCTTATATAATACTTGTAATAGAAAAATATTCATTAGAAAAAAGTAACTAGTCTTAAAATATGTTTCTATATCTATTGAAAATAGATTAGTAAAAATTTTTATTTATTAATTCTTCATAACTTGCTTGTTTTTAAATAATTATATAACAAGACATGTATGTTAATGAAAAATATATTTTAAGAAACCGTAAAGTAAGAGAAATAAAGTTTTAATTTTATGAATAAAACCTTGCTTTAGCAATTCCACTGATTTTCATGCAGAAAAATGAGTTGAAGAATAAATTAATGTCAGAGGAATGTAAAAACATGTAAAAATGTGTCTTACAGTCAGAGGAATGTAAAAAAATGTGAAATAAAGTGAGTACATTATAGTTTTTGATTGGTGATCGCAAACTATCGAATCCTATCATTTCCTTACTTAAAAAGTACCATGTTGATAAAATTAATATCGATAAACTGTTTATAAATTAAAGTTTCTTTTCCACTTCAGAGTTCATAATAACGATATCAGCTGAAGAATTAATCTAATTATTTAATAGTAATTTAAAGCTATTAAAATATTTTTCTTGATGCATCAAATAATGTATAATTTAAGCTATATTCCCTGTATCCCGTTGAATAAACTAGTATTTAACAGAATGTTTGCGTTCACATTGTCAATGGGTTCGAGTTGTTCATAAATTCCATATCCATTTTAAATTTAAATGTTTTCAATGGTTTGGAATCCATTTATTTGAACACAAATAAATTAGCTCTTGTATACAGAAACTGAGTATAGATGGGCAGACAAATATTCCTTTCTTTAGCTTTGTCATTTCACAAATGCAAATATAATTAACAATTCAGCAAGTACTGTCAACAATTTATTTTTTTCAATAGTAAGTGACAACTTATAAACAGTGTTAGATTGTTTTCACATTAAGTTTTTGTTAAGTCAGTATTTTTAAATTTTAATCTTATTTGCCTTACATTCTTGTTCATTTACTGCTTATAATAATGCAAAATAAATAAATTATTTACTATTAGGTAGGTGCGTATGAAATGTCGGATTCTCTTTACATGCGGACGTTTTCCTCCCTGTTTTCGTTATACTTTTGTATTTGGCATAACCACATTCATACTCGTATTGTCCATTGCCAGAGATTCATTTCAGCAAAATAGGTTTTCTCGAAGGTCTTCCCTTTTTTATTTCTTTTGAGTTTATTGCCGATATGAATTCTGCCGACATTCGCGTCATTTTCTTATATGAGTACAAACTTGGTAATGTGCTGCAAAAGCTGCACGCAACATAAACCAAGCGTTTGGGGAGAATACGGTTAACGATCGGAAAGTGCAGCGTTGGTTCGAAAAATTTCGGACTGGCGATTTTTCACTGCAAAATGAGCCGCGCGGAAGACCCAAAACGTCTGTGAAGAATGATGACCTGAAGGCTCTAGTGGAAGCGGATCCAGCCGTATCCACGAGGGAACTTGCTATCAGGATGAAAGTTGACCATACAACGATATTGAGACACCTTTCTGAGATTGGCAAGGTTAAGAAGATGGACAAGTGGGTACCGCACGCACTGGCAGAGCGAAATAAGCTGGATCGGTTAAACGTATGCTCATCATTGCAGCATCCACCCTATTCACCGGATCTCTCGCCGACCGATTTTCATTTTTTCAAGCATTTAGAGCTGTTTTTAAGGGGCAAACACTATGAAAATGAAGACAGTCTAAAAAACTCGATATCAGAGTTTATTAATTCTAAAGACCAAAATTTTTTAAGACAGGCATCTACGCTTTAAAATCTCATTGGAAGAAGTGTATTGAAGCGAATGGAGCATACTTTGATTGAATAAACAGCTTTTGAAGAAAGATATGCAGTTTTATACAATCACTTAAGAATCCGACATTTCATACGCACCAGCCTAATAATTCTATTTGTTGATCAAAGTAATTTTGATTGTTTACTTTATATAAATACTAGCATCCCTAACATTTAAGGTTTCTTCTCTAGCATTCATCAGAATCATGAAAGTAAATTCATTACTTGTGATTTTATCTTTGATAATGTATTTCAAAAAACATTATTGCTGTTAAAAAAAAGAGCGAGAGTAAAATTAAATTTATCGCCTCATAGCGTGTTCGTTCCTTTTATTCTTTGCCTCACGTTCAAATGGATTAAAAACTTAAAGAATATGTTCTACAATAATTCACAAAATTTGAAGTGTTAAAATCGGCAAACAACACAGAGTCATCAACACCTTCGCTACCCATAATTTACTGGAAAACAAGCTTCACTCCAACACTTTCCATTAACTACGTTTGTTATCAACACAAACACGCCCAATTAATTTATAACACGCAATCGTGGTTTACGCTAAATTTACTCTTTTAAACTCGACTAGGATCCTGGTATAATTTTGAAGAAAAAAGTGGTTATCAGATCTTAAAAGGAGTGGAAAAAGAAATATGAATTGCTCTGAGAGAGATGGCGGTGAGCTTGATATATAGAATAAGGTTAGGTGGGTCCGGTTTGGTACGGCCGGTTAAATGGCAGTAATATTTCTCCCTCAGTCTGGCAACGATGGCTTGAAAGAAGGAGATAATCCTTCTACAATTTTCCTTTTTCTGCAGGGAGGAAATTCCCTAAGACTGGTGACCAAAGGAATTTTTATTAGTTTTCGGGTGAAAAAGACTTTCAGAAAGACGACTGAAATCATAGATATTTGAATTCTTAATGTACCGAATTCAAGAAAAAGCAGTTTTTGCATGTTTTTTATTGAGAGAATTATAATTCACGTTTTTTTTTTTTTTTTTTTTTTTTTTTTTTTAACGATAACTTATAAAAATTTTCAACAATTGTTATTTACATTATTTTTAAAAAATCTTCAGGAAATATTTAAGATAATCTAGTTTTAAAAACGCTATTTATCAACATTTTAACAATTCTAATACGTAGTGAATAAAGTAAATGATAATTAAGATATCATTTTAATAAATCTCAGTTCTTAGTAAACAATCTTTTAATAAAATTGAATTTATTTAAAAAAATTAATTTCAGAAATTATACAAGTACAAAAAGTGTAAATTGTAAGAAATTAATGTCAAAAGTAATTTCATTTATAAAATATAAAGAAGAAATTATTTAAAATCTTTTTTGGGTGTATGCATTGTGAGACAGAAATAGAAGAAAGATAATTTTTATATGAAACAGCTTACTAATGTTTATTATTAAAGAAACTATAATGTAAATTGGAGTAGGTCTAGTATAATAAATTGACGAGAATTTTATACAGATCAATAAAAGTAATATATATGCAACAGTTCTACATTTCAATCAATTATTCCTGTCTCTAATAAAACTGGTATACGGTCATGGACATATTTTATAGTGCATTCCATCACTAAAACGATTTTTACTCTTTTACGTAGTAACAAAAAACTATGAGCATTTATTTCTTGGTACATTTACGTAAGTTACCTAATATCAAATTTATCGTCATATTTTTATGTATAAAACTCTTGGTAAAATTAATAACTATATAAAGTAACTTATTGTGATAAATTAAGTTTTTATTATCTTGCCACTAAATAAAATTCCGTAACATAGTTTCCTACTTTAATCTTAGATGTTCATGTTAAAATTGCTATGTTAACTTCAAAGTAATTTTTTCTAAATTTATAACACTCGAAATATCTTATCAGCAAAACTTAAAACATTATTGCTTAAAACTTTTTGCTCTTATTCAGTTTTATAAATAAAAAAGTTTCATACTTTTTTACTTATTCATCCGTGTGAATCATAAAACATTTTAAAAAATGTATAAATATTTATACACTTGTACCCTAAAAATGGTTATTAAATGTAATAAGAATTATTTTAAATTAGAAATACTTATTTAGTCCATTACTTATATGGAATTTAATCAGAATATTTGATATAATCTTTTTTGTTTTAAAACACATTTTAATAAAACTATTGAAGAAATAACGACTAGCTTCATTTCAAAAATTGAATTAACAATAAAGTTTAAAAATAATTATATTTTTACCTCAATCATCACGAAAAAAAATTAAAAAATTTTATTTCTTTTATTTGTTTTTTTTTCATTTTTTATATTAAACATTATGGAATTATTTATTTAAGTTTTATAAAATAAATAAGACTTGAATAACAGGGAAAACAAAATTTTTATTTAAATACATGAAATAACTATTTCATGATTGTAAAATGCAGTAAACAACACTAATTTAATATACAAAGATGAAAACATAAATACAACATTTATAATATAAAAGTAACAAATTGAAAAAAAGGAAGTTATTAAGCAAAACAAATATTAAATGTTAAAAAAAGAATATTATTCTAAATATCTATGAAAAAATATTTTCTTATTGGCAATTTGTTATCTTTAAATAACTTAATAAATGAATATGAACAATTTCATCACATTAATTGTGCTACTTATTTTAAAAAAATTACATTATTTTTAGATATTTCTTGAGGTTTTGCACTCAATATTATTTTTAATAGCTATCAATTTTGATGGCTATAGATAAAATAAGTTCGAACATTTAATTGTATTCTTTCTTTATATAATTATATAAATAAATAATTTTATCTAAACTTATATTGGTAAATATAGATATATATTTGATTGGTGCATAAAGTATGAAAGTTTTATTTTTCCTATGCTTTACAAATAATTATATAACACAAATATATTCTGTAGAATGAAAAATACTATGTAAACAAAGTATGTCGAAAGTCATGTCAATTCATTGCTTAAGAACCCTTCATTCCTCAAAAATACAAATGATATTCTTAAAAACTCTTGAAAGAGTGCCATTCATTCATATATCCAAATAAGTTAAAGGTATACAAGAGAAAATTTGTCTTCCTTATTAACTAAAGCGAAAATGGTTAATCTATTGTTTTGCACCAGGGTAAGAAATAAATTATTTTGAATTGAATTTAAGTTACACGATATCCGAAATGAATTGAAGATTTATTTCATATTTTGCTAGTTTGTCATTTTAGCGTTCTATAGAATAACTAGGTAAAAAATGTTAAGTATTTATTCTTCCATACCATATCGGAAAATATTCAATTTTCTTTAAAATGCCTATATATTTTATAAAATTTTGGTTTTCAAAATTTTCTGATATCATGTAAAATAGTCAAAACATTTACCCATCTTTTTTGTAAAATAACTTGAATATTGTTTTGTATTTAGAGAATATCTAAATGAATTCTATATTAGAAGTAATATTATATTATTTAGCGAAATATTTAAAAATATAATTTCATTTTGACAGTCTGCTGGCAATAGTATTGCAAGTAGAAAACAAAAAGTGATAACAAGAGTGAAAAGAAATAACATCTTTACCAAGTACCTTTCTATTTTTATATAAATGTTAATATCATTTGTTTCTAAAGTACTTAAGGCATGCATTGAAAATGAGAGAAATACTAATTCCTAAAACCTTAATTGTTTTAAAATTAATAAAAATATAATGATTGTTAGTTTTAATGTATAGATATAATTAAATATATAAGATGACTGATAATTAAAACAACTTTTAAAAAAGTTACATTAACATGAATACTTTTAATGCTTTTTTCCATAAAACTTCAAAAAACAACAAATCAGCATATAAAATTAATATCAAGGTTTCTTAATTTTATAAACAACACATTTAATTATTTATATATATAATCAAAGTCGAAACTAAGTGTGTTTGCATATGTACAGAGAGAAGAGAAAATTAAAATTTCTCAGGAATTTTATCTCAAGCATTTATTAGAAAACAACTTATTAACAAATAAAATAAAAACTTTCAAAAGATAACTTATATAACATATATAAAGTAAGTTTTTTTATATATTTTGTGCATATTAATATTATGTTTTATTTTTCTGCCAAAATTCTTAAATTTGTATGCAAAAAAATGCGCTACACATAAAAAATACAGTCCGTAAAATATATGTAATTCTTATACTCAATTCAAAAAAATTATATATAATGATAATCAGCTATTTATAACGTAATCGGAAAGTGGCTTTCCACCGAACAAAAGTATTGTCATTCCTTGGGTTATTAAGGTACCATGGAAAGAGAGCCACAATCAGCAGCATAAAATAATCTGCGTTTTTCTGAGGAGCTAGAGCAAACACCGTCATCTAAACAGCACTGAATAAACATGGGCATGCCAAATACCATCAATCCTTTTGTGATTGAAGAGTAGTCCCTGGTGTTGACTTTGTTACATACTACGAAAATACAATGCTTCATGAAAGAAACATTATATACATTATTTCCCTTATTTGTGTCATATTTACCTTGTTTTGCTATTTATGAGATAAGTTCAATATTTTTATTATACGCTCTACTTATTGTTTCTTTGTGATTCATTACTAAACCAAATGCAGTTGTAATGCTCCCCTTTTTTATTCTTCATTAACATCGTTAATATATTCTGCTAGATACATTTGAATTATAAGTTTTGTGTTTTAGAAATGCAATTTTCTATAAATTTTTAAATTTTATTTGAATTAAATTTTAAATTTTATATAAAAATAACTTTCAAGCATGCTTTTTTGGGTTCCTAAAGGATTCGAGTATATGCAAATATCTAGGTATAATAGACATTTCAATCTTGAGATTCTTTGTTTTTATGTATTTCGATTGTTTTCAAATTTATTCAATGCATTTAAAAAAAAATTTTTAGCATTAAATAAAATAAGTAATAAATTACAAATAAGTAGGAATAACTGCTAAATTAGACACATGTTTTTTCTACAATGTGTCTGCTAACATATACGTGAATGAACTTTTTTATAAGCTTTGATTTTCTATATAGAAATGGGAATTTAATATTATATTTCAGAATTTCTCTCAAAAATCGTAAATAAAAGAATCTTTTGAATTTGTAACCTGACAAGGATTGGTATTTAAAATCAATGATTCCAATATTCTATAATGAAGTATTTTATATTTTTCACTAAAAAATATGTAATAAGAAGGAACTTTAATTTTATACTGAAAAAAATTTAAATATAATATATGAACAAATGATAATTTAATTATAGTAAAATCTAGATAAAATTATAAAGTGTAATAAGAATTTTGACTCATATATTTTAATTCGATATAGGTAATACGCAAGTAAAATTTCGATATCAACAAGAATACATAAGCCTGCGATAAGAATGTAAATATTGTGATGAAGAATTGAATGCCTGGTGTTATTATTTCCAACTCAAACAGTTGTTAAAAATTTTCAGAGTTCATTATTAAAAAGTATTTAAATTTAACCATTTAATTACTCAGCATAATAATAGATTTATGAAGCAAGACTAAAACCGTTAACCAGTATAAGAAATCCTTGCTGAAATGAAAGGCAAAATACTTGCTATTTTTACTGTACTTTTAATTAAAAATTCTTTTTAAATATTTCAATTTAAAAATTATTTTGAAATATTTTAATTAGTTTTTTTTAAATCTCAATTCAAGGATAAATATGTCCATTAATACATTACTAATGAGTAAAACGCAAATTGCAAGTATTTCAAATTTAATTATTCTATATACAAAATAAAATTTTTTAATACCATATTCACAATAAAATTTAGAAGAATTATATTACTTGTTAGCATAGAATTATACAAAGTATGTAGAATAATAATTCAAGTACGATAATATTAGTATAGTTATTAAAAGTATTGGTGAACTATACTAAATAAATTAATCTTACAAAACCTAAGAAGTTGCTTTCAAAGAATTCATATTGCATTATTATTTTAAATACATAATAAAACACAAACACGCGTACTACACAACTAGATTAAGTTAAAACAAGTTACAACAAATAGAAACCCAAGTTGACGTAAAATGAGAATATTATTTAACATGTTTATAGATATAATAAAATTAAAGTCTGTAAGATTACAATTATTGCCTGAAATAATTAATTTTATTTTTTCAGTTTTGAATCTATTTTTTTATCCTTATTAAATTCTTATATTTTGTAGATAAATTTAATTATATAATTTCTTGTTAATAAAAAATAATCAAACTTAAAAGTGATTTGTTTTAATATAAATATGCATAGGTTCTGTCAATGATTTCATTCAACACAGAATTTATACACATTTCTTTGCTACTGTTGGTTAAATATTCATTAGATCTAAATTAATTCTGGCAATAAGGGACCAATGTCCTGAAATACATACATTAAGCTTTGCTTTGAGCATGAAGATTTGTAATATGCTCTATGTTTTTTATTAAATAATCAACAAAATGTTTGTTACTGTGTAAAAATATCAGCTAAAATCTTTTTGCTAAAAATTGCGTATTGATTACTACATAATTTCACCATGCCCATTATTAATTATTATACACACTTTGTTGTCCCTCTTTATTATATAACTATATTAACAAGTCCCTCGTTTTATTTTTATTTTTCCAGAAAAATTTCATGTTTTTGGTTGAAAAAAGAGTATGTAACCTTAAAATAAGGAAACACTTCTGATAGCACAAAAATCATTGTACTGAAAATACTATTTTGTTTAGAGTATTTTCAGTTGAATAGTCTTTCAGTATCGACTATCAAGGAGAAAACCAAGTACACTTTGAACAAAATATTGTTCTGGAATAATTTCTCAAGTGAAAAATCGGTCGTTTTAATTTGTAAATACAATATCTTTAATGTAATAAAATATTATTGTAATTATTTATATTAATTTAAAATTATTAGTTACAAAATTATATTGCGAGGAAATCCATTACTAAGCTATTAGAGAAATTGAAGAACTCACAATCGTTTTCTGTAATACATTGGATTGGCTTTAGTCTAGAAAACGAAAATCGTCTTTCAAGTGATCAAAAGATAAGTCTCTGAGACAAACTTAATGCATTAGCCATGTTTAGCATTAACAAATACTCTATTGAACAATTGCACTCACTGAAAGAATAGTTCAATTCGATTATTTTCTGAACAATTGTGACGGAAATCTTTGTGTGTCTTTGGAGACATTTTCTGTCCTGCTATGAGTTAAGGTCGAGAAATTTGTCTAAAAGAAGAATGGTTATTACAGCTAATTGCAGCCCATTGGATTCCTTGATTAAAGACATTATTTCACTATTCTAAGACAACACTTGACAGAGAGGAATTTATCTTGCACAATATTATTCATGATTTGAAATGTCCCTTTGCTATAAGCATCATTTGATGATTTCTAAAAGTAAGAGAAATATATCAAATAAATATTTATTGATGTTCTCATATTTCAGCTATAGTTCAATTTGGTGAGAAGAATGTCAACGTAAATAATTTCTTTCCTTTTAATTTTATTTTACCTCTATATCTATGTTTAACATTCAGAATGTAGCATAAGGTACAATTATTTTTTTACTTTGGTAGATTATCGTTTAATATATAATCTATTTATATAATTACTCCATAAAATTAGATTTGAAACTTTAATCCATATATTTTCAGTAATTTTTTCTCTTAATATTATAAAAAAATTATAAAAAAAATAGATTATCCATATTTAGGACATTTTACACAACACATGCGTAGTTTATGTTTAAGTTCATTGCTTTTTTTATAACCTAAATTAGAAAAGAAGATGATATCTAAAGTGATATTTGAGTGATAACATTTGTCACTGACTTGATCATATTAATTTTCTAAATGTATAAGTAAAATAGTAACAGTATTATCAAAAATGTGTTCTAAAACCTTTAACAAATTTTAAAAATACTAAATTTACATTTGAAAAAGAAATATTTTACCTTAGAAAAAAAAGTACTTAAGAGAAAAATTTTAAATTATATTTGTAAAAAGCATATAGGACGTTATATTTAATAAAGATTGCATGTAAATTAAAGCAATAAAAAGATTATTTGTAGATTACAGAAATAACGGTATAATTCTGTAATCTATACAAACAGTTTATTCCAACAATCATTCCAACAGTTATATATATATATATATATATATATATATATATATATATATATATATATATATATATATATATATATATATATATATATATATATATATATATATATATATATATATATATATATAGAAACTGTTGGAATGATTTTTATTGATGCATAAAATAACAGATTTGATAAATATCATCTTTACATTTGCATTTACATTTTCACAATCAATAAAATAAAAATAGATTTACAAAATGGGAAACTATTTAAGAAGCGCAAGGCATCTTACATTTTAGATCAATATAAGTTGACAAGATTATAATTAATTGTATGCTTATGGATTCCGTACATTAAATTTAAATTCATCAATCTAAAATTGAATGGGCTGGGAAGTTACTGTATCTTAAAGGTAGAACAGCGCTCTTTTGAGTGAAAGCTCCCATATTTGATCCCAGATACTATTGCGGAATGGAAGACAGATGCTGTTCTTCTGCTTTGTTCATATACATTGATCGAGATGGATATTTGGAAAATTTTTGTATTTTCATCCTTGCTGAATGTAAATATAGCTCATTTTTTCTATAAACCTTCTCTTCAATTTAAGCGGTGGATATTAAAATGATTTAATAGTTTTTGGCTGTCAAATACGTAGTGTCAAACTACGTAGTATTTACTAACATAGACTTGGATATCCCAGCCAGTGTTGAACAATGAGAGACTATAGTGTTACTTTCTGCATCGTCAGATTTTAAGGTTTTCTTTCTTCCTTGCGATATGTGAATATGGTTCATGCTGTGAAAGGTACTTTCATGAATATAGGAAAGCCCTTATAACAGCATTCGGCGATAAATTTTCAGCTAACCAGTATCAAAAATCAAGACTGAAATATTTCGAAATCATACTGATTTTAAAATATTCTAACCATGCAATGAAGTACAAAGACATTCTATGATTATTCCTCAAATTAAAAAGTAAACCTTCTAGAAAATATTCGAGCGTTTTAGAATTGTACTTATTAACTTAAATTCCTGTTACCAGCAAGTCTTATAATCTTAGTGTTGGGTCTTCTCTCTATAATTTATAAAGTGTTTTCTGAGGCATCTCAATATAAAAAATGGCGCTTAAAACTCTATGTTAATATTTAGACCCTGTAACTGTTATCTCTCACTTAAGATTATTTTATAATGAAATCCTACATTTAATAAAAAACATTGTTTTACACAATTTTCTAAATTAGTTCATTTTTGTAGCTATAAAAATAGCTTTTCACTTAAGGAAGATTTAGAGAAAATGTACTTAATATTAAACCTATTTGAAAATAAGTAATTGAATACTCAGTTATAAAAATATAGTTATCTTCTAAGAAATTTGAAGTGATTTAAGTAATTAAAGTGAAAAAAAATAAAATTTCCTTCCATTTCTGTCTGAGATATAAATAACCATTTCATGTTAATAAAACAATCTTAAGAGTGACTTCAAAAATGTTTGCAAATAAATTAATTATTTGTGATGAAATTCTATTAGTTGTATTTGATTCTATGAAACATTTTTGCGATTGAATTACAGGAAAACAGAGTACACATAACTAAAGTGTCAAATCTAATTTCCCAACAGCAGAACTTGCATGGTTGAAAAAACATAGAAAAGTTTCCCCTACCCACTTAGGGACAAATATAGAGTCAGAGGGGAATGTTTAGAATTGATTGAAACGAAGAAAAATAACACAGTTCCATCCCGTTGGGGGAATTGGCCTGTCTTCTCTTTTTAAGTGGATTTAACAAAAAAAAAGTAAGTGCAGAGAGCCGTACTTGAGTAGTACTATTCTAGAAAAGTAGAGAACGCGATTTACGATCTTTCATCTATCCGTTCTTCCATTACAATGATAGGGAGACTTCGATTTACTGGACCTGGGAAAATTCAGGAAAAAGCGGACATTGATTTAATTTTCAATTTAACTGTTAATCTGAAACATACGCTTAAAAATAGTATCTTTTTCCTTGTACTAAAATGTATATACTTTCGTATTTATGATGCTATCTACTTAAAATTGATAAAATATACGAATGGAGAAATAAAAGTTTACAAGCATTCAAAATAGTTAAGAGAATTACTTTTCAGAATGAAACAATGTAACCAAGTTGTTTTTGTTTTTACAAAACGTCCCAAATCTCAAAAAATTTGCATATCATAAAAAATGCTTCAATCTAAGTATATATATATATGTATATATATTGCTTATTTTCCGCCAAAGAGTGAGAATTATTATATGCTTAACAATTTTAATAAAATAATTACAGTAATAAAAAATTTAACTAAAAATGCCTTGAATTAGTAAAAGTATGTTCCAAGCTATGATATATAAATTGTCAAAATTTATGAATACTCAGATTTAAATTTGTAATTTAAAATATCAAAAGCACTATTTTAATTAAAATGCACACGAAAATAAAATATGTAAATTGCACATTTAAATATAATATAAACTTCGTCTGAGCTAAAAATGTTGAAAAAAAATTTATATGTTTTTGCATCACAAATCGTTTCTTGTTAACACTTTTAGCTCAAGAGAAAATGCCACAGATTTAAAGTATAAGATAAGTAAACTGAAGCAAAAAATTTATTGAAGTGAAGTATAATTTGTATTTTCGTAAAAATATGAACTGAAAATGTTAATATTCAACTTTTAACTATAAAATTATAAAGGCTTTAAGAAACTATGATTGTGTGAAGGCATTCTTGTAAAGAAATCCAAATGTTGATATTTAAATCACCCACGCATGCAGGATGCCAAATTTAGTATCCCGAATGGTAATTGAAATCCTTTGTTATAGCAACATTTGTAGAGTGCACTTTGTTAAGGTATCGATTTCACCTGAGTCTTTCACTTCCCTGCAACAGTCTGACTAAAAATCAGACATTTTTCTGCCTCAAAATTATGTAATGAGCGAAAACACAAATAGACATAAATTATTCTGATCTGAGAGCTGAGTTGAAATTTCCTTAAGGTTACAACTAGATGCTTTTAAAGCTCTTCAACAAATCAGAATAGTTATATCTAGATTTACCCTTGCAGATAATTGACTTTATTGAATTAATATCAGACCATTGGTAATGGTCTTGTTTATGTTTGGAACAACCATGATTAGTAATTTAACCCTGTACTGGTGATATTAATTATTAATTCATCAGTTAGAATTTTGTTAATATTTACCATGCATGTTTCAACTTTATTTTATTTTTAAGTGTGGTCTGAGAAAAATACAGCCCCTTAATATAAGAGTATATAAGCCCTTTAATATATGCCTCATGAATTTTCTCCTAGAGTACGACTCTTAAAATCTGTTTTCAAACAAAGTAGTGCTCAAATACATTCACAAATACTTACAGCTTTTAAATAATTCTATGTTTAAAACAGGTACAAAGGTTTGACCTTAAGAGTAATTAAATTTATTTTAATAAGGTTTATGTTATATCTCTTTTTGAACGCAAGACTTAATTTGACTGAAAAGTAAAAGTTTAAAGTGAATTCTATAAGAGTTCTCGAAGTCGAAGTCAAATCTAAGAACTATTTAATATTATAATGCTTTACAGATAACCAGAAACACAAAACAACTAAGTTGTTGGTTGACTTAAGAGCTCATGACAATGAATTTTGAATGAATTCAATTGAAAATTCACGGTCATGAGTTTTTAGATCAATCAACCATTTAAAATTATTTTATTGAAAGATTACAAATGACTAATAACGTATAAGGGGTGATCAAAAATGAAAAGGTACGAAACGACATGGTGGGTACAAATGTAGACTTTATTCAAAATATACACCATAGGCTTGAGCACAACGATCCCACTGATGAACAAGCCGCTGGATTCCTTGTTCCCAAAATTCCTGTGACCGTGACGAGACCCAGTCCTTTACAGCGTCCTGGAGTACGTCGTCCGAGTTGAAGCGCTTCCCTTTCAGGTGTTTCTTCAGTAGACCAAATACATGGAAATCACAGGGCGACATGTCCGGACTGTAGGGTGGATGGTCCAATGTCTCCCACTTGAACTTGGCCAGTTCCATGTGTGTGACTCTGGAGACGTGTGGACGCGTGTTACCATGGAGCAGAACCACACCCTTCGGAGCAGCCCCGGTCTTTTGTTCTTGATTGACCTGCGTAGGCATCGGAGTGTCTCATAGTACACAATGGAGTTTATGGTTTTTCTGTTCTCGGGGAATTCCACAAATTTCGGACCTTGAATGTCGAAAAAGACGGTGAGCAACACCTTTCCTGCTGTCTTTGAACTGTTTAGGTGGAGGTGATGACGCATTCTTCCACTGCATGCTGTCCCACTTTGTCTCTGGCTCGTAGTGATGGCACCAGGTCTGATCACCTGTGACGATCCGCTCCATGAAAGCTGGAACTTTATGATATCTAAACGAATGTTGCAGTGCTAGTCCCATACGCAGTTCCTTTTGCTGGTCGGTGAGTAGTTTCGGAACCCAAGCTGCACACACCTTCCGATATCGCAAGCTGTCGTGAACAATTGTCCACACGGTTCCATAGCTGACATCCAACATTCGCAATGTGACACGCCGATCATTTCTCACTAGGTCATCCACCTTGTCGATGAGATCGCTCTTGATGACAGAGTTTGTCTGGCCTGGTCTCGGGTCATCACCCACACTCTCACGGTCTGCACGAAAACGGGCACTCCATTTTCTGACAGACTTGTCGGAGACACATTTCTCCCCGCTCTATTCGGCAACTATTCATCTCCGGATGGTGACTATGAGATGAATAGTTGCCGATTTCTCACCTACCACTGTCAGAAATCGAATAACACCTCGTTGCTCTTTTCGTCGACTTTTGCAACGGGAACGACATCTTGTCCTAATACGGACTGGAGTATCATTTGGACGCCGCTTTTGATATGAGCCTCTGCTCTCTCCTGCTCATGCAGCCGCCCACGCATGCTCTGATCACAGTCAGAGACTCCAATCACATCCCGATATGTCTCACTACGTTCTCCCATGGCGGAATATGCAAATATTTAACTGTTATGCTTTTTTACGTCGTTTCGTACCTTTTCATTTGATCACCCCTTATATAAGATATATATATATATATATATATATATATATATATATATATATATATATATATATATATATATATATATATATATATATATATATACATATATATATGAAAAATTTTATCAAAAATCATAAAAGACTTTTAAAACTATAAAAGACATAAATATTTGGTTTTTGTAGTAAGTACTGTATCCTATATTTATGCCATTTAAAATATAGTCATAAGGTTTTGATGCTATCATTTTATTAAAAGCTTGCTCTAAGTTATTTTTCATGAAATCTAAAATTTTAACTATATTGATGATAACAATATATAAATAAATATTTCACATATTTGTATAACCTTCTCTAGGTATTTCTGTTGCAACGTTAAATAGTGTATTAGAAAAGAAACAAGGGTTTAAAATACAACTATACCTTTGTAGGGAAAAAAGACATATTTATTGAATATTTTACAGTATTTCTTTAATTTCGTAAGTAATACCTAATTTAATTTAAGAAATTTTATTTTGTGTACATTAATTTCCCTAACTTTCACAATGCAACAAAATTTCTATCTAAATGTCCTTTACAAGGTAAAAAAATTTCATATAATGATACATCTTTCAATTTTAACATAGATTTTATAAAAATTGAAAAATTTAAATTTTTCCGGTGTATATAAAAATTTGAATTCCTTAATTTATCATAAATTTCTCGGTCCTTTCTTTGTACTGATTTCCAGACATTTTACGAAAGTTGTTTACAATTATAAATGACTAAGACACTTAATTGCTAATTTTGTGACCAAAACTTCAAAAAAATCAATAATCAAATGCAAATAGAAAAACTCTTTGAAAAACATAAATTTATCAAAAATGTATAAGTAAAATATATTCATAGTTAAAAACCCAATACCAGTTTTAAAAGGCCTTGTTGTTAATAAAATTAAAGATACACATTCGTTTATCGATTGTAATGGAAAAAGTTCATCTTTCCTTAATGAGAATAATGTTTAAGGAATAACATTTACCCGAATCAACTACCCTTGTGAGGATATGAAAACCCAAATGGATAAAATTGCGCATTTACAAAAATAAGGCATATGTAGGAGTTACGATACAAAAGCTAAGTTATAGTGCATGTTTCATCAGTTAAAACAGATATTTGATGATAGAAACATACGCAACTTAAATTATTGGCGTTCGTATTGATTTGTGAAGAATGTAATAGAGAGAGACAAGAGAAACTACCCGAAAACACGTCAGATGTTTCCCTCATCATCATTTCACACAGATATTTGATTGAATGTGCTGTTGATGAACTGTTGTCATCATTAGAATTACCACTGTCGATTTACATCAATTATTTTGCACGTGCAGTTGAAGAGAAACAGCATGCTTTCTATTTCCCTCATAATGTAGAAACTAAGAAGCTAGGGCCTTACGTAAGTAAACAGTAGAAAATAATTGACAAATGTTTCATGGAACATTTTTAAAAAGGACACAGCTTTGCTTTGAATTTGTACAGATCATAATATTACTTAACAATAAATTGTTGCTTCAACTTTGATTTCAGTTATTCCAGCACGATGATGCGTTTTTTTGTGCTGAAACATTTATTTAATTGTACTTCTGTGAATGATGTTCTGTGTTATTCTCGATGTGTTTTTGTTGAAGATCTCTTCGCCATTTAATGTCACCGCATGGGTTTTTGTAGGTTACGTTTCTCCAATTGTAAGTACCACAGTGAATGATATCCGATAACGCATCTGACACTACAAGGGAGATAATTAATTAAGCACAGACATTTTACCATCCTCCAAGTTTCATCATTAATTCAAATTTATGACTAGAGTTTTGGCAGTATAAATGCGTGGTAAAAGACAAAATCTGAAAACTCTTAGATGCCTGCACTCCAGTGCATATATATATATATATATATATATATATATATATATATATATATGTGTGTGTGTATATATATACATATATATACATATGCATATATATACATATATATTTGTATATATATATATATATATATATATATATATATATATATATATATATATATATATATATATATATATATATATATATATATATATATATATATATATATATATATATATATATATATATATATATATATGAACTTATGAGCTCGCCCTTCTAATCCAAATTACGCAGATTTACACCTTATTTTGATTATTATGTGATTTTTAATTTGTGCTAACTCCAACAAAAACTATGCGTTAACATCAATGTCAAGGCATTTCTCGGTATTAAATTTCCCATGGCGTTTACGTTAAGTTGGATATTTGACAGGGAAACTGAATATTTGACATCTCTATCAAAGGTTCAACTATGTATTACATCGTTCAATACACAATTAGAACCGACGCAATAAAGTTCTATTTCATCTGTAAGCTTCGATTGCAACTTTTTGTGCATATTTCGCACTTAATTCTAAAAAAGTCGTTCAAATTATCAGTTCATAAATTATTTTCATATTTTTTATGCCTAGTTAAAAGAGATTAAATAATTTACAGAATTGTGTGTTCATAAATAATTTAATTCTTTTTGTACTGTCCAAATTCCAAACTTTGAAATTAAATAAAGGAAGTTAAAAAAAAAACTGAGAGTTTTTGTTGGAAAACTGATAAACATTTAATGCACTTTTTTTCAATTTATATAAAATTGTCAAAAAAAGAGCTATATAAAATTTTCTTTCGTTTATCTTTAAAATAAGGCTTTTAAATTTAAAAGTGACACTGTATTTTTTTATCTCATACAATGAATTCTTTTTAAATTCATCTTTGACTCTATCACTCATTGCGAACATTGTGCCCAGTGATACAAAAGTCACAAAATAAATAGTCGAATTTATGTATATGTATATAGAATTAATGTAAAATAATGTATACATATAGCTAATATAATATATATATAGCTCTATTGTTTGTACGAACACAATATGGAATAAAAAAGAATCAGAGAAAGAAGTGCGCCTTATAAATAACCCTAAAAATTTAAGGTACAGATTTTTCACACAGTTATGTAAATTATACCTATTCCTTAGTTTTAACTCATTATCATTAGTATAAATATTATTTTCCATTATTTTCCTAACTTTTGACTTCATACTGATGATTTCAGTACTTTTTTTTCCTGCTTAAAAATTATATTATCTAGAATAATAGCTCTGTGATAAAGATTTTTTGACTACCAAAAAAGTTTAGAAGGGCAATACAAAACACTACTGTTTTTCTGTTTACAAAGACAAGCATAAAACTAATTAAAGGTCAAGGTTTAATTAAAATTAATAAAATCATCTTAGCTAATTAAAGGTATTCATCAATCTTGCGACAAAATATTGTTCATTATAACTTTTTAACTATTTTATTATGCAATTTAGTACTTAAATTTATATGATGCATTATTATACAACCCACTCACATATGTTCATTTTTAATCGTTACTTATATTTTGTTGGAACATTTGTAATTTTTTAATTAGTTTCATAAAATGAATAATTTTAATTGAAATTCACACCACAATAATTCTATTTCGATACACTTTTTCCGCTTATAGTAATATTAATTTCTGTTTCATAAAATTTTATTATTTTTCAAAATTTAGCAAATTTGATTGAAAAAAGTTGTCATTAATTTTGTTTTAGATACATGGAACGAATAATTTTTCATGTCTTATAATATGCGATTGGTTACTATCCTTAAGAAGACATGGATAGCACTTATCTTTCGTCTTGAAAAAGAAATAAAAGTGCTTAACATGTTCAACAAGAATTTTAAAATATTTTTCCCGAATTATAATATCATATTTCTTTAGTGTCTTGATAATATGCAAATAAAAGAAGACCTGAATATTTGATTACAAAGATTTACGTAAATATTGTACCAAAAAAATCCACTGATAAATTTTATTTATTGCTCAATTTCTGTAAAATAGTAGGTATTCGACAAAAATCAGTTACTCAGATCAGAAATTTAATCACTCATAACTTTTGTAATAGAAATCTTCTGTCTATCCATATTTTTCTTTTTAAAAAAATATTTTTAATAATTATATTGATTCTCTAATAAAATGATTTGACGTTAATGTTAAATGTTCACGTTAAATAGTAGTAAATAATTTAACATAAACAAAATTGTACCACATGATACAAAATTGCAAAAACAGAATAATTTTTTATGAATCTCATTATAATTTTCTATATCAGTTTAAATATTCCTGCATTTAGAACTAAATAAACTGATTGTTTTATGCTTGCAGCAATTTTGTTAATGATTATTTTTTTACTATTTATTTATGAAAATCAAAATAACTTTAATTCATTTTCAGTTTACAAAAAATTAATATAAAAGGACTATGCAACATAGATTCATAAAATAACGTAATTATTCGCAAAACTTTATTTTTTTCTGAAAAGAGAATTTTCACATAGGATATAAAAAGAATACTCCTAAGAATAAATACTTAAATATAACATTTGAGGAAATGAGAATTATATATGAATAAATTTAACAATTTATTGAAATATATGTGAAGATGCATTGTGTGCGTGAAAATAAATTTAAAAATTTGCAATCGGAAAAATGAAAATATCTTTATTTAATTGGTTTGAAATTCATTATTTAAAATCTATAAAATACCCTTTCAAACACAATCAAATATGCTTCAATAAATTTAATCAAATTGTGAAAGAAAATAACACGGTTAACTCAAAACCATTGTTAACGAAAACTACCATCGCATTATGTAATCAATTGAGTTAAAAATAAAAGATTTATTTAAAAAAAATATCAAATATTTGATGTTTGAATCTTTATCTTAGATATCATTAGAAACAAATAGGGCAAAGTGCATTTTAATTTCCTTTTATCATCGTATCTGATTTAACGATAATTTATTAATAATGACTGATTTAATGATAATATAATTTATTTAATCATAATGATTTTAAGATATTAATTATTTTAATTGATTAATTAAATAATTTATTTAATGAGAGATATTGATTTAATGATAATTTATTAATAATTGGCACATAAGTTTCCAAGTAAAATGTACTCACTTGTTCCAAGTAAGGTTGCTTCTTTTCCAAACGTATCCATGATAATAATCATCAAGAGACCGAAACTAGACTGTAGTCCACCAGATATAATTTCCACCAGTACAGCACATATGCAAACCACGTAACCCCATCCTCCTTCAGGATAGTAATGTTGCCTGATAGTAGCTGCCTTTGGATCATCTGGTGACAGATTCAGTCCGGCTATGCCACCGTTTAGAGGCAGTTGGTTTCTGCTGATCACATCAGCATATTGGTGACAGTCATAACCAGGAACGCAGGACACACTAGGAGCCTTTGTGAAGCGTCCACCCAACTTCAAGCTGTCCTCGTGAGCATTTCCTTGGCTCGTATAGTAAGGGCTGCGGGGGTCATTGGACACTGCTGATTTGGACCGATATTTTTTCCTATATGGTTTTGTTGGGTCATCGGTCAACTGACCAGATGAAGAAGAGGGCAAGTCCCAGGAACAATTATTATCCGGCTGAGAATCGGAAATTGATTTTTCCATTTCCATGAGTTCTTCAAAAACGAATTACGTTAGACTACTTTAGCATATTACAAAGGTGTTATACTAAATTTTAAAAAAAATTGTGATGAAAAATATCGTAATAAATTAAATCTTGCTGAATTTGTTGAAGGAATGATCGGCACAATCTATTCAATGAATGAAATTTAAGCTATAATAAATATATCGTTTTGCTGAAAAATAATTAAATTGCTTAGCTCTGTATGTTATATGCTTACAAATATCAAATGTAGCAAAAATGGCTCTTCTCTCTAAATCATTTCCTCATTAAGAAAATAACTTTAGTTTCATTATATTGACTAGAAAAAAATTTCACTAATGACTCATTTCTTAATATATCATTTGATCACATCATTTTTGTTGCCATTTTGTCGATTATTTAAGTTGGGAGATCGACAACAAAGCTATATAAAATAATTGTGTCTATGTTGGTTCCAGTGTCTTTTTGTAGAACAAAACAATATAATTATTGATGGGGAATTCTATCAAATTTAACATATTCTTGTAATAAATCATGACTTCTACATACATGAATATCTCAGAAAAATGATTTTTCTTATTACATCTAAGGAAATATTAGAGATAAAACTCATTTTTAGATATATGAGCAATAAGTCAACTCCTAATATTAGTTATTGGAAACAAGAAATCAGTATGATATCAATTTAATCTAAGTAACTTCTAAGGAACCACATATAGGCAGTCTAATGAAATATTTCACCAAAAGTTTCTAGAACCATTCTCAAATAATTCATATTTCTCATATATCCATTCCTTTGTTTTAAATATAGTACATATATAAAAGCAAAAGTCCATTTTATAGGATGAAAATAAAAAATTCCATACCTCTTAAAACTGGGGAAAAAATTTGTCTGACAATATCTTTATGTTATAGAATTTCCAAAACTTTTCCTTGTTGAATATTCCATATTTGTTTCTACACATTTAAAATTTCTGAATAAAAATCATTTTAAATATTTAACGAAAATTAAAATACAATATTATTCTTTCGTTAATACATTACAAAATGCACTTTCACGAAAATATCGTTTGCGATTCCCTTTCACTTCACGATTGTAACTGTAGCGGGATAAAAAGAGTCCGAGATGATCGTTTGTTAGCAGCCGTGAATCGTCTGCGGCGAAGGAAAAGCTGTGTGGCATCATTCAGAAGCTGAAGGAGATGGGCGGCAACTACAGCGCGCCTGTCGTTTGACACGATTTTCGAAAAGAGTAACACCGTTTCTCCAGTGCGAAAGAATTGCGCCCGAAAACTCACCTTTTCGCGAATTTGACAGCTCCGATTCATTTGCTATTGTTGGGTTTTTGCGTGTGCAATAAATAATCATATGTTGGCAGAATGATCGAATCTAATTACTTCCAACCAATCTGCCCTTATTCACAAAAAAGAATATTTTTCATGGCAAGTCATTGAAAATCACTTAATGATATTATAACGGATGCTTACTGAACAGTTAATGAAATATTTTTAAAAAATATATATACTGCAACTGCAGCAATAAAATTATGAAAGTAAGAAATTTAAATTATATTTAAAAAATATAAAATATTCTCTCATCTTATGAGCATCTTATTGTTATAAACTGAAATTTTCATGATAAATTAATTTAAAATAGCTATACTAAAGTAAAAAATTTTCTAAAGTATTTTTTTTCGTACTCGTTTTTATCGAGTTTTAATCTGTCTTTAAAACATCAAAAAATATGCCTTGCATCTATTTATTAATTAATCTCCTAAATAATACAATTAATCTCTCTAATTAATTTAATATGACTACGCAAATATATAACACAATAAAACCGTTTCTTGACTAGAGGAGTTTTATATAATATAAAAAAAATTATGTATAAACAATAAAATTTATCGCTAAATTGTTTTCACATATCCTGAAAGTATGTGGAAATTCTAAGTTTAAAACATTTAAACTGAGTTATTCAACAAAATTTAAGTTTTCTTTACAGAATATTAAGAGAAAATTACTTTGCATGCAATTACTTTATTCTTACAACAATATAACATATAAATAATATTTGAAATAAAATATTTTTGATTATTTAAAAAGAAACATTTTATTCATGTGAATAATCGTTGAAAATTGATATTATTAAGAAAATATTTTAATAATATGGAAATAATATTGCAATAAATGCAATTAAATCAATTGCTAAACAGGATTTTTTTAATTTAATATTTAACTACAGATTTGTAAATTTATTGATTCTCACGTGTTTATGATAATTATTCTTACAAAAATGAGTGTAATTATTCCCATGTGACATAGAAAAACCTTTCAATTATTAATATGATCAATTTATATACATTTAAAAGTAATTCAAGAATTACATGGCTTCATTATTATACACTATAATATTGTCCAGATTTTTATAAATCAAAAAATTTAGATCATCAAAAATTTAGACCAGTTTTGCTTTGTAAATTTGTGTACCGCCAAGGTGAAATATACTAAAAATTATCACTGAAATTTAAATTCAGTATCAATGAATAATCTTTAATAGCCAAGATTGGAGTTAAAACTATGAGTTTACAATTTTAAAGGTATTTAAAGTTGTAAAGTAAGGGAATTTAAAGTGAATCTAAAAGTGAAATAAAAATTTAACGATATAGACACAAAAATGCATATAAAAGGAATGTTGAAAAATGCATATAAAAGGAATGGTGAAAACATAAATATAAAAGGAAGGTTGAAAATGCATATAAAAAGAATGTCTATGTAATTTGTTGAGGAGTTTATGTTGGCATTCGTAAAAAAGACACCTTTGTATGTTTAATTTTTCCTAATACTATAAAACCTATTAAAAATAATTGGACATATATTGATTCTAATGAATTTGATGAAGCTAAATTCTGATATTTATGAAAAAAACTGTAGGGATTCCCTGAATTATTTCATTGCAACAAACGTGACAATAGAATTTCAACATTTGCATAACAACACATCATTTCCATAAAAAAAAATATCATTTTAAATAAAGATTATAATCAATATTATACCTCTATACTTTTTTGAAGCCCATTTCTCCCATATAATTCAAAATCAATCTTTATTAGTGATGATAAATTTTTCCAATTAGAAAAAGGTTTTTTTACAGCGTTTGTATGATTATATATGCTCACTCCTTAAAGCTAAAAAATTAATTTCCTCTCAGAAGCTAATAATCTAAAAGGCAAAATTTTACAGTTCATTGCAAAGTTAAATAGAAATATGTCAATATGTTACGTAACCACAGTTCAGTATTTTAAAAAGGGTAACAATATGAGAAACCAGCACTATTCAATGTTACAGTAGCTTCATGCAAATGTAGATAAAAATATGTTTAGTATCTCAATGCACGCGCGTTTTGTTTTTCAAACAAGTGAGTTTCAATGATTTAAAAATGATGAATGGGAAATTCCAAGTACTCGTAGTATCAAAGCTATTTTACTGATAGTATTGAAACATGAGAGTATATTGCAATTTTTATTTCATTCTTTCATGTTTTTTTTTTTCATCATTTGACTATTACGAAAATAATCTGAAAGGAGCCACATAATTAACAGAAAAACGGTCCAGTCAACACGATCTAATTCGATCACATAATTCAAGAACGTTAAAATCCTTTATTTCAGTATTTTTTATTGGGTATGTTTAATTTTATATTGAATGTTGTTTGTATATAAAAAAATATTATATATTTGTATTATGGGATTTTTTTCTTTAAATATATAATTATACTTTCTAAAATTTTAAATCTATACCACAGAATATAAGTATTGGGTTGTTCGGAAAGCAATTTCGTTTTCCATGAAAATTAAATACGTGCAGCAAATAAATATTGTATTGTATTGCATATTGTCCATTCTAGTCCAATAGCTTTTACCATCTTTCTGGTAGTAGCACGATTCCACAATCATAAATTGGTTAGTTTTTACTAGCAAAACGCTGATCCACAGATGGGAAAAACGAAATTACTTTCCGAACAACCCAATAATTCAAAATATTTAATTAAAGAAGGAAAAATTCAAGTTTTTTTATATCTGAAATATTCTTTTATACTTTTATATCTGAAAATGTGGTATATATATATATATATATATATATATATATATATATATATATATATATATATATATATATATATATATATATATATATATATATATATATATATATATATATATATATATATATATATATATATATATATATATATATATATATATATATATATATATATATATATATATATATATATATATATATATATATATATATTTAAATTATAATTTCTGGCAGAAATAAACCTGCATAGAATGAATATGATTCTTGGATACTCTTAAGAATAAATTGATTAAAATCTTCATTATGTCACACACACTTTCAATTACATAACCACAAATTAAAGTGACCAGATATGGATGCGTAAAGTGATTTAAAAGTATATTAATGGCTTTCATAAGGTGTATTTTTTCTTTTACTAAGATAACAAACATTAAATTTTTATGATAAATTTATTATCATTCTCATTATGTAACAACTTTCTTTCGAAATTAATAAATAAAGAAAAATATATAAATTATTTTAAACAATCATTTATATATTTACATCTGAATTTAAAGTCCACTTTATTTAAGACTATCTCTGAAACAAATAATAATATTGAATTTTAAGGCAATAGAATAAACCTCCTGAAAAATAAAAGTCTATTATAACCAGATATTTCTCCTCAGCTAAAGGAATTTAACATAGAGCACCCAAACTGCCTGCCATAATGTAACCTAACCTAACTAATAATATCATTATATTAACACTATTATTCGTATATCCTTATGCATACACTATTAATGATGTATAATTTTAACTGTATGTAATCATGAATCTTATGAAAGGTTCTGAAATTCAAATAATTTTACCAATTTCATAATTGCCTTTATAACGAGCAGTTTTAACAGAGCATTGTTGATATCTAACAAGAAAATTTCTCTTAATATTTCGTTTATTATTTCCTAAATTTTTTTCATGAAGAATCTATTATTAATCTAAAACTTCTGTATCCTTATTTAAAAAATTAATGAAATCGCACGATAATAGAAAACACATTAAAAAACAATGTTTTAATTTATGAAATGAAATATATGCGAGTATTTCATATTATTTTTTCTGTATTCGGGTATAAAATTAAAATTGCGTACAGTTCCTTTAGATATAAATATTATGTTTTCATACGTGTTATGAGCGTCTTTTAAATATTACATTTGTTGTATGCAGTTAAAATTTAAATTTTATTGAATGACTTGCTGTTGCTCTCATTTGTGAAATATTTTCAAGATCATTTTATGAATAATAGTAACTAAGCACAGTACTATTAACCAAATGAATTTTAAAGCATTAATGTTGATCTGATATCTCTAAGTCAAAGTATATTCGTCTACATGAAGAAACAGAGAACTATTACACCAAGGGAGTGTAGCGTTAACCGCAGATATTTCAATAGTTCATAAATTAATTTAATGCTTATTTTTTAAAAAAAAATAAGCGTTTTCGTAAATTGCAGTACAAGTAATTGTAAACTAAAATTTGCTACCCTGTGAATAAACTAATTTATTAAACCTTTAACATATTTTTCTTTTTAAATTTCTTATTTTCTTGGCAAATTTTAATTATAATTTAACTAAACCTTCACTGTAAAATATTATTATCAAATCAAATTACCTTCCATTAAAAAGGACTATAAAGTTTTTATGGTAAATTTTGAAACTTATTACTATATACAAAAAATAATTGTAAATCCATAATGTTTGCTCATCGCATTAAATATTGATACGCAAGTTTACAATCCACAAAGTGAGTAAATAAATATTAAAGCTTTTTTAAAAATTATTGTGGTCGAGAATAAAAAGTAACATTAAAAATTATAGACTATGTTTGACTTTAGACTACGGACATAAGCTGTAGGTAACGTATATGGATAGATTAAAACTATGATCTATTTCCTATATATTTTTAATTAATAAGACTAAATGAATACAATAATGTTACATTTATTTTTTTTACTGGTTAAAGAAACTATACCTTTATATAACATATCTTTATGTACATACATATACAAACACATATTTTGATTGAATTATTACTTTGCTTATTTCATTAAAAACTTAGAAAGAATTTTATTTTCATTTGGATTTTGCATATAAAAATATAATATCCCGAAACTAGAATTTTCTTCTTTACCTCTAAAAAGATGTTTTCCTTTACTCAAATTTAGCCATTTGTTCAGGAATCAGATCTTTAAAGAAAAAAACTTATGTTGAAAAATTATTTTATCAAAACTAATAGACTTCGCAGTATAAAAATATACTACTGTAAAAATTTATTTTATAATTAGTCCTGGTATGTAATTAAATATTTTTCTTCTTTTCATTACATTAAATTTGACAATGTATATTAATTTCGTTTGAATTTAAAATTTCCTCTATTTTTTATTTATAGTTGTTTTATGATCAGGTGACATACTTATTCTTATTAATTATATATACACACAACTAAGAAAATAAACGTATTTTATAAATTCTTCTGAATTTAAATTTAAGATAGATAAACACTTTATTAGATTTAATTTAATATGGGGAAAGGGTATTTAATTCCTTTCTCTCTGTGCATTTTAAATTAAATTAACTTTCCGAAAACAGTTACCAGCTAAAGTCAACTCTAATGACAATTATGAAACATTTTACGATCAGAATTATAAACTAGCCACGAATTTTACCCGTGTTTTGTGCAAGTTTTCTAATACTTAGTGATTTATGTGTCAATTTTTATAACACTTAGATAATAATTCTATGAAAAGAAACAAAGCAAAATAAATGTAGAACATTTAAATTGATTGTGACTAAAAGTATATGCACAATTAATGTTTTTTTTTTTTACGTTACTTAATCTAATTTTCTTATAAGTTCAGCACGATATAACTACTTATATGCTTTTTTAAATGTATACAACAGGTATGAAACTCCCACAGATTTTTAATATCAGTATCAAAAAGAAATTATGAAAAGCTAAATTTCATTTTTCTGACCAAATCACTATCAATGAATGTGAGATCAAAATAATCATAAATGACATTTTGCAAATTATGTTATAACATCATGTGCGTAGAGTTTTAATAAAAACTATTAATTGAAAAATTAAATTGAACTCCTTAAAATATAGAGTTAGAAAAGAAAGATTTATTTTATTGATGTTTTATTACAGACAAAAAGTTATTCTCTCACATGATATTTCTGAATTAAATTTATAACCTAAACATCTCATGCATTAATATTTAGGGCAATTGTGATAGTTTCAACTGTTGATTATACCAATATTTAAAAAGGAGCAGATAGTAATATTCTTATTTATAAAAATATATTATACATTTATTCCTTGAATATTATAATAAAGCAAAAACAGGGTTCCGAAATTTTATTATTGTGTGTATAATGATTTCATAAGGACTCCTCTCTCTCTCTCTCTCTCTCTCTCATCTCTCTCTCTACCAGTATAAATTAGATAAAACGTGAAAAACAATAAAATTAGAAATACAAAATGAGAATATACAATACATAGAATAGGAGGAAAGCATAAAGACCACGTCTACATCATTTAATTTTACTTTTGGCAACTTTATCTATATTTAAATAGATTCTGATTTGCTGGTATTGGTAACTATATCAGTTGTTCCTTCTACTCTGTGTGATTATTTATTTTTCTTCGATATATATTTTTTATTTAAATTTTTGAAATTAATACTTTTATGCTTCTTTCTTTTAATACAAACACTCTTCGGGGGAGTTACTCGAAGATCTTTAGATATTTGTCCTTCGTACATGTCAGAAAAGAGTATGTATATATATATATATATATATATATATATATATATATATATATATATATATATATATATATATATATATATATATATATATATATATATATATATATAATTATGAATACTTTATAAGTCACGGCGCATAA
Organism: Latrodectus hesperus; assembly: GCA_037975125.1. Taxonomy (NCBI): domain Eukaryota; kingdom Metazoa; phylum Arthropoda; class Arachnida; order Araneae; family Theridiidae; genus Latrodectus; species Latrodectus hesperus. Next base: position 3,407,348 of record CM075855.1, read on the forward strand.
ATATTTCATCTATTATATAAATTTAATGATTTTTTTAATTTAATTTTACTGATTAATTACTTTTGCCCAAATTTGGCATTTGTTTCCATAAAATTGCCTTGCATAACTAAATCCTATAAATTTCAGAAATTTAATCTGCAAAATATGGAATTATTTTAAAATTGTCAACTCTCTACATTCACTTCGTAAAAGGAATAATTTTCCTTACTGAATCTAAGAGAAGAATTTGAATATAACTTTCTTTTAAAAAAAGAACTAATCTTTGCTGAGTAAGCATCCACATAATATTATCCCATTTCATGTTGAAATTTTGTATTCTCTTGTTATATAAATATTAATGAAAAGTGAATCTGAAAAGGGGTGACTTAAAATTTGCAACTTTTCTTTTTCTTATCCTTATTTAATAAAAAGAAAATTGTGAAGAAAACACTTATCTAAATTTTAAATAAATAATATACACTCAAATGTATTTTATTCTTAGATGATTTGTAAAATGATAAATTACGTGTTGAATTTTAGTGTCTAAATAAATGATAAAAAGCAAAGCAAACGATCATTGATTGGAAGGAAATTTTTGAAACTCCCTAAGATGTTACTAAACTTGTTAGAATAAATAAAATTTCTGAACAATTATTAAAATGAAACACCTTAAAATCATTTAAAAACTAACGAATTTAAAAACATGTAAATTATTGATTGAAAAGAAATTGCCGCAAACATGTTTTAAAAAAATTCCAAGATTTTATTAATATAGATTCATACTGATGCGCAATTTTTATTATTTTATTATTTTCATATATTGACTATTTTCTTGTTGATACTAAAGTTAACTTACTTTTAAAAGTATTAAATCTATATACGTTTTCAATATCTGAAATTATGTTCCCATCCATCCTTTAGAATTGAAACGCTTTTCATATTGTCAAATAATGATAGGTTAAAAATGTCTATTATCATCCATAAAAATCTGAAAAACCATTCAGACTCAGTGTTAAATACTAACCATATTATTAAATGTTATCACATTGATTTATACTGATGAAAAGAATGGAACATAAAAAAATGCCCATGGAAAAACGTTCGATAAATATTCAAGATGGAACAATGCAATACCGTAATAACACATTTCCGTCGTAAATGAGGAACTCATTTTTCATTCGCGCATTTACACAAATTGCTGGAAGGCAAGAAGTGGCTAGAGAACAGGTTTACTACGTTTTCAGAGTGGAAAAGATAAGTTATTGACACGGCCGACATAACAATGTATATCAGAATGAAGGAAACAGGTCTTTTAGCAATTAAGACTCAGCGATACACTTTCCATTTTATTGGACTGATTTATTTATTGTGTTTTCACTTTCCCGTCATTTTTTTTCCCTTTTAGTTGAGTTGTTGCGTCAAAGAGAATTAAGACTTACAAAATCATTTGATATTAGAAAATTGTTTCCTGTATTACCCTTTTCTCTCAGAAAACTCGTATTAATTATATTGATGTAAAATCGAATGAAGTTGTCATGATCGCAAACATCATGGCAGTTGATTAACATTATATAAATTTCCCTAAGGCAATTATAATCAAAATGCTATGTATATAATACAATCATATTAATAATAAAATAAAAATGCTTTAATTTTTTGTTGTTTAATTTAGCTAACTAATTTTCTCAGTTATATATTATATTCTAAATTATTACTTGTTAAGCGGAAAGACAAAATAAAAAATAACCTCTTTTTTATATTATTATGTGAAAAAACAAAAAATTTGAAACCAAGTGAAAAGGAATTTTTATTTTCAATATTTTTTTTAATTGAAAAATGTTTATTCTTGAATAAAGAGCAAATAAAATTTTAAAAAAGTAACTATTTTTGAACTATTTCATCTAAACTATATAATTTAAATAAATCTGGTCTAAAAGAGAAATGATATCAATTTCCTTTTCACAAAATGAATTGAACACCAACTTCCAATCTAAAGAAAAAGCAATACTAAAACTAAGCTTAAAATTAATTTTAAAAAAATTGTAATATGACATTCTCCGAATATTGGAAAACATAAAATTAGAGTTTCATTGAAACTATAAAATTATTGCAAAAATTATATATGATATCTGCAATTTTGAATTTTCTTAAGACATCTTTTATAACTTATTTAAGTCTCTTTGTCTTCTATTTTCAAACATTTTGATTAGAGAGGAAGAATTAAACCTATCTAATGGAAGGATTTCTTTTCTTTCATGTTTTGAGTATTACATCTTGATAAATCTGTGTGCAATCTAATTAAATAATAGCTGCCTAAAGATAACGCTACTTTAAAATACATAACGATGCAGTTCATCATTTAGTTGACGATACACCTCATAATCGAATTTACTTTTACCGAAACAAATTTATCAATTAATATTGCTTAAGATTTTAGAGAAGAGTAGTAATTTCATTTTCGCTTACTAATGTCAAATAAATAAAATGCATTCAAGTTTGGTTTGTTTGTCACTCAACGGTCATTTTTTGCCCACGCGGGCTTATTAGACCGGGACCTACGGTTTAAAGTGGATTCCGAACTACTACAAACATCCATGCCCAAGGTGGGATTCGAACCCACGAATTGTTGAACCGTTCGGCTGCCAGCTCGGCTAAAATGTATTCAAAACTACTTTTTTATGTATCATGAAATAGTTGTAAATAAAAATACATATTTTAGTTTTTTGAAAAGGCTCATACAGAATATTTTTCAAAAACATGCTCGCATTTTTTAAGAAATCGTCAAATATTTTTCATAAAAAAACATTAACTGATAACAACATAAATTTGACACCGTGCTGGCATACGGGTGGTTAGCACTCTGTTCTTCAATTCAACAGTTAATAGATTCGATTCGCACCTTGGGAGTATATGTTTTCAGTGCGCCGGAATACGCTTTTAAGTCCCAATCTAATTATTTCTTGTGAGCAAAAATGAGCGTTCAGCAAAAATAGAAAATAGCCGACCACCAGATTTTACACAGTGATTAACGTATGCTGAACTCTCATTTTGGTCTATCTGAATTCAAAAAAAAATTTCAATTATCAACATTAAAAATAAAAAGCTTCTATTAACTATAGCTTACCATAATACAATTAACTAGAGTTTCAATAATAATACAATTACAAAATAATCTTAGAAAGCATTATATTTCCAAACAAAAGCAATTTTTAACCAGAGAATATATAGATTAAAATCAAAGATGCTATCATGTTTATTAGCGCTCACTTAATGGAATTTAAAATTCATTCCTTACTCTGAAAAAAGGAACATTTTCAATTTAAATATCACAAGAAATAAAAGAAACTTATATGTGAATGAGCATGATAGTAAATAAAAGCCGTTAAATTGTTTTGTTTAGTTTATGTAATTAAAATAGTTTGCAAGATTTTTTTTTTGGTTGGTTGGTTTTGTCTGACATGTCGCGGACACATTTTGCATATGAGTGTAAATATAAAAATAGCCCAGTTTATTTGTACTATATTTCATTTAAAATTAGCAAGATGTATGTTTTTTCAGATAAATATAAATTGTTTGAAAAACTTGTGCGTTGAAGGCATTTAAGATCTCTATTAATCTTTTCCAAGTGTTTATATACCAATAATTTATATAAAAATAATCCCTTATTCCGGTAGGCCACTACCCTTTCTCTGTAAAACTGGGATAATTAACGAAAAATGATCACTGTTTTCTACATATCATAATTGATTTTTTTTTTTTTTTTTTTGAAAAAAAATTACAAGAAAAGCACAACTGCCGAACATGAAATCGTCGAAATCTCCAAGCCTTAAATAGCGCTTTGAAGTGGCTACAGAGGCGTGCGTGATGTTCATCTGCACTGAAATTCTAATCATTTGCATGTCTCATCTCCACTAATGCTTGTTGTAAATTTCTTTTTATTTGCATGCTTTCTCCAGGGTGTTGCATTTACGATGGCCAGCAGAGTACTATTTATAAACACTAGTTCAACGATACAGAATTCCTTAACTTTTAAATATAAATTTTATAAATACTTGCTGATTCCATTAATTATGATATTCATACATTAAACAATTGTGAAAATTTTCATTTCAAACAAAATGGCGCGCTGCCTCACTATCATTGTAATGCCTAAGCATACCTGGATCAAAATTTGCAAGGCCAGGGAATAGGACGCCAGAGGGCCATTGAGTTTCGCCATGCACCCTTAGACTTTATACCACTAGATTTCTTATGCGACACATAAATAGAACTCAAAGCAACAGCACTCACATTATTTGCTATCTTAAATGATTTTATGAACGAGGCAAACATAGAATGGAAAAATTGCGTCGGAATATGCACCGATGGTGCTCGTTCTATGTCCGGCAGATTCCAAAGTATTCAAGCACTTGTGAAACAAAAATTGCCACAGTGCGTCTGGACACATTGCATGATCCACAGAGCAGCTTTGGCTGCCAAAGAAATGATGTCCTAGTTTGAACAGTGTGTTAACTACAGCTGTAACCGCAGTAAATTATATAAAAATGAGACCCCGGAAATAAAGAATCTTTTCCGCGCTTTGTAAAGACATGGGTGCTGTACATTCTGCGTTACTATTTTATTGCGAGGCAAGATGGATATCACGAGGGATATTTTTGCAACGTGTTTATGAATTAAGAGAAGAAATCGCCGTTTTCCTAGAAGAGGAAAACAGAACGGAAGCTGAGAATTTACCCGATAGTATATTTGTGATGAAATTGAGCTACATGTGGGTGGTCGGCATATTCGAGAAATTAAATAACTTGAAACTTCCACTGCAAGGAGCAAATACACATATATTGGATACGAATGATAAAGTTAATGCTTTTTGAAAGAAATAGGAATTGTGGAGCATAAATTTAAAGCAAGAAAACTTAACAGTGTT